>VZSV01000171.1:600128-616375 GCA_013398735.1 Nothocercus julius | reverse complement strand
CCCGGATCATCCTCGTAGCCCTGCGCTGGACTCTCTCCAGCAGCTCCACATCCCCCTTGTACTGGGGAGCCCAGAACTGGACACAGCACTCCAGGTGTGGCCTCACCAGGGCTGAGCAGAGGGGCAGGATCCCCTCCCTCGACCTGCTGCAGACGCTCCTCCTAATGCACCCCAGGATCCCATTGGCCTTCTTGGCCACGAGGGCACTGCTGCCTCATGGTCAACTTCTCGTCCACCGTGACGCCCAGGTCCCTCTCTGCATTGCTGCTCTCCAGCAGGTCGGTCCCCAGCCTGTCCGGGTGTCTGGGGTTATTTTTCCCCAGGAGCGGGACCTTGCACTTGTCTCTGTTGAATTTCATAAGATTTCTCACTGCTCATCTCACTGCTCTCACTGACTGAGGTCAGAGCTCAGCTGCCTAAACACTGGGGATGCCCCAGGGAACCCAAGACATTCACACATGGCTGGCAGGTGTAAAACAACCGATGCAGACCTGCACCCTACGGAGCCAAGGAGGATCACCTTGGATAGCCTAGACCACCTTTAGACAACAGATTCACAACCAGTGAAGTCTAGAGCACTATTCAGTTCAAGCTCAGCTGCATTCAGTCCCATCTTGTCCACCTCTCCACTACCTACACTGGGGGTGGAGGCACCTCTACAAGGCTAGTTTATATAGATGTCTGAATCTGCGCTTGAATCTCCAAAGGATTTGATTTAGCTGCCAGCACATCATGGCATGGGGGATTCCTTTTTCCAAAACATATATAGGAGTCTTAAAAATACACGAAGGTACCACAGAGAAGCCCATATCTGTCAGCAGTGGCAGCCTCAAAGAGTAGCCTCACCTCAGATCACACTTGTGACCACTGGTCCATATGCCAATGAATCCAGGTTATCCACCCATCTCACCCAAAACTAGGTGAGGTGAAACTACCTGTTTCAGGAAGGGGCCTGTGAGCAAAGCCAAATGAATGATTGCTCTTCAGCTGAGTGGCAGGAACATGCTGAGTGTGTTTCCCTCACACAGCTGCCAAATAACACACCTCAACCCAAACCAGCATGTAGTGAAATAGGAGCTTCTCCCTTCCCAGCCCTGAGGAGGAATGTGTGCATGCCCAGCTCTGTAAATACTGAGGGAAGTATTTATTTTATAAAATAAGACTTGCTTACATTTATTTTTGCTAGAAATATCAAGGCTTGTAAGAACATTACAAGCAATCATTTTACACTCAAGATACATAACTCTGCTAACTGTAAATATATGCACTTTGCTGCTGCAACACTAAGACTATGGCATTTAGAGGCATGCAGTTCTGACTCAAAACCTGGAAGATTTTGATCACCTTATGTTTATAGTTAAGCTAGTGGAAATTGCAAGTTAGAATCATCCATTCCTTTATCAGCAACATGTGAATTGGGTAGAGAGGAAGTGTGGAAAAGAAAAATATCTAGATAAATGGAAGACAAACAGAAGTTGAGTTTAATATTTAGACTGAATCAACAAGCGTTCGAAAGCCTGTGTGCCAGCTCCTTTGGGATGTGCCTTTCAGGTAAAACAGAGTCTTTCGTGTAATGAAAAATTGTCACAGTCAGGGGAGACTTAATCTGAATAAGTGCTCTGTGATTTGTCTTTGAATCTGTGGCCAGTGGTCAGAAATAAGGCGAGAGGCTACATGGTTCATGATTGCTTTTGAAGGAGTCCGTTTCTCATGTCAAAGTGAGTGATTCATGCAAAAGCCCGCAGGGACACCCGTCCCCAGCTCCCACGAGAGCGACCACAGGGAGGATAAAATACCAGGGCCCGCAAGGCTGCACTGTGGCTGGTTTCATGCAGGAGGGTCAATCCATTAGTGACATTTCCCTTTCCTTCACCTTCTCAACCTGCCGTGAGGTGGGTTTGATCATGTCTGATGCACAGTCATGGGAAATCAGAGCAGCTCAGAGCTAGGGCAGTCGCGATGCAGTGTCAGCCACTCTCGTTTAACCTTGCACAGGCGGAAAATGCCATCTTATGTCAGAGTCATTTCTAGTGCTTAAGCAGCAACTGAGATATCTACAGAAAAGAGGGAAAAAAAAAAAAAAAAAAGGAAAAAAGCCACCATAACTCTGTTCAATAGCAGCTGAGCAGCTGAGCTTGGTTCCCTGAAGGTGGCTGTGGATACCTCTAGTTGCTGCCTGGCCTCTAGTTTTTCCTGGCCTTTTGCATCCCCTTGGGCTTTCAGTGAGCACCGTGTTCCTGCTGCCTTGCCATGCACCTCCACCGAGAGCTCTGTATGTTCTCAGGATCCGCTTATTAAAAAGAAACATGCAGCCATATCCAGTACAAGGTTTGGGGGCTGTGTCTGGATGAGCAAGAGTATGGATCCCATACGGACATGGGAGTTCTGCTGTGGTCTCAGTAATGGGGGAAACACTAAGCCCTTCAGATTCCTAGTGCCACCAGGGCTGCCAGCCCTGTGCTCCTGGCTGGATCAGTGGGACTTCACCTCTCAGCAAGGATATGATGCAAGTTCTTAGTGAGGAAAGTGACTTTGCTAAATAAGCGTCTGATACAGCATATGTGAGTTGCAAACAGCTCCGAGTGATGAGCAGCAAGACTGTTCATTGGTCAGAAAAAGTGAGGACGCAATAGCAAGGTGCAATATGTAAGCTGGAAAATGCACTAAAAGTGGGATACATTTGAAAAGGGTTTTTATTCACTGATAGCTACTGTAAACTGTCTACTTATCTAATTATCTTACACTCCCTCTGTAGCTATGTAATGCTACTACCTAATAGGTCAGATTCTCACTTGGTATATAAATAAACAGCTCCATCAATTTCTTCCAGCTGAGGGACTGGCACATTTTATCAATGCTTTTGTGCAGTAACTGTTCAAAGAATAGCTAAATTCTGGTCTTAGGTCATTTACTCCATGTCAATATTGCATGTACATATAACTTTTTTAGTGCCTTTTTTAGCATGAGAAGAACATTGTTACAGTACCCACATCCCTGTGTTTAATAACAAAATTCAGTGTTTTGCAGCAAAGTTAACAATTCTTCTGTTCAGGCCGCTGCAGTCAGGGCTCTGCTGGAAGTGATTCAGTCTGGTTCCGGCAAGCCAAGCTCTCCAGAGCTGTTTCCTGCTCCTAAGGGAGGTAATGTAGCCAAAGACCTTGTATGTGGCTGCATAAGTGTCTCCTCCTGCTTCCCTTGTCCCAGCAGACTCAGACCCAAAGTGCTACCTCCTGACTAAGAGATATTCAATCTTTCCTCCCCGCCTCAGTCCTTGGCCTCATTTCCCTGGGTTTGGGAGACAGTGGTGGAGAGCACTCCTCCTGGTTAGAAGTGTTTTGTATTCAGTGCAGGGAAAATGTCCTGAGCAGTGGCCTCGTTATTCTCCTCCGTTAGTGCTTCTGGGTACATGGGGAACACACTTCCCCTGCTTTCCCCTTTCTTCTTTTCTGCACTTGCACTGAGGTTGATCTGAGAGACTTGGATATTTCTATGTTTCAGGTTATGGGTGGTTGTGCTTCAGATTGACTTTCTTTTAGTTAGAACATGTCATTTCACTGCCCAGTCCTGGATCTTGGGTAATCTCGCTGGAGAGGTTGTAGATGGACAGGTTTCATTACAACTCCAACTTAAAGCCTGAGTGAGTTTCAATTCTACTGAAACTGGAGCTGCAAGTTCCAGAAAACTGGTACAGGACATGGCACTATTTTCATTCAACAGCAAAAGCAGGAGTAGGACCCAAATCACTTAAGAGACAAGAAATTTCTGCTAAGGACCATATAAATCCCAGATGGCCCCGTTCAGGTACAACACAGGTGGGAAAGCTTTCCATGTGCTGTTGCGGTAGGCTCACTGGTCCAACCTCACTTTCTGTCTTTCATGGGCGTGAAAGGGGCACTGAGTCCATTTTAGCTCTCCAGAAAGCATCCATGTTAGATCAGGTCTGCAATAGTGATATTTGTCTAGACATACTGAGCAAGTCTGGATATTGCTGCCCAATAAGTGTGGAAACACAGAGCTTGAAACAAAGTGCAAATAGCTACATGGAGGAAGGGAGGGTTAATTTGAGTGCCTAACATGAGCTGAGATCACAGTGGTTACCCACCACTGTGTGACGTGTTGATACTCTCTTAAAAAGATTAGCTAAGTCTGATGACACACAGAAAGAGTCAGGAAAGCACTTGGGTTTTTTCCACGTGCAAAAAGCAAACCTAATGTGGCAGTCATAGGATGAATGTGTTTTTGAAACATTCAGGAGCTACCAGAGAGGCAAATGCAATTTGAAAGGCAAAGGAAGGATGAGTGACTGGTATAAACAGTAAATTCAAAAGTTGGTGATTTTTCTAAGCCATCCAAAGATCTAAATCAGAAGGGTAACAGTGCCATGAAAAAAATACATCTTTTCAGTGTGTTATTCTGAATACAATTGTATGATGATTTTAATGATTTCTTACCTGTTAGATCTTTGAAAACAAGTATATTCAATTCCTAAGTGCAGTATGGCTGACTTTTTCCAACAAGTATCAAGCCTTCAATATCTGAATTGATTGCAGCCGTTCTGCAGCAAAGTAGAGGGCTGAGGAACTGTCTGTACTGGGACCCAGGGGATGATATAGGGTAGAAACCAAGTTGGGTGATAGACTGGGCATCCTTGATGCAGTAAAACTGTTTGGAATTTTACTTCCTAAAATAAGTTCTAAATGCACTTGTGAAGTTGGAAACATAATTACTGGGCTAGTTCAAAAGAACAAAAAATTCACAGCTTCTGATTGCCCTCAGGATTAGCCTTTCATCTGAGCTCTCTGAATCCCTGAAGCACATAATATAGTGGTAGGAATGTAAAAATATGTTGAGCAAGCATGCATTGGTGGATTCAAGATATTCTTCTTTATGAAGCTGCTGAGGGAGCCTGGTCTGTGAGGTGAGAAGCTACTGACAGATGGAAAATGGGATGCACGAGGTGCATTGTCCTTTTCCCAGTCGGATGAGATGATTGCACCCCTTGCATATTAACAGGAGTCGGGATGCACCTCAAGAGCCCATATATCTTTTGCTTTTTCTGGCATGTAACTGTAAGTAGATGCATTGCCAAGATCTTATCTCTTTCTTGAGATAAGGAAAAAAAATGTATCCTAGCTGAAAGGCTTTGTGTCAAGTGACTGTTTCTAATACCCAAGGCAAAGCAAAAGCTCTCAAGACTTGATTTGGGAATCCAAGACTGCTGGTGAGGAGAGGACACCCATCAGCCTTCAGGCCTATGGTGTTTCCTCCTTATTATATTAAATCAGATCCCAGTTTTCCATGGGTTTTTACAGGGCTCTGTTTAGAAGAATGTGTATGTGCATGTGTGTGAGAGCAAGAGCAGGCTGCTGATGGCTACAGTTCCCAGCAGCTCCATCATCCTAATTCAGACACGTGTGTGCTCAGGCTGCCTAGATTCTTGCTCCGGAGGAGTTCAGAGCGTGACAGCCTGGTCTTGTCTCCACAGCCCTCAACACGGCGCGATGTGAAAAGCTGCAGAGCGAGAAGGAGGAGCTGGAGCGGCGGTTCGAGGAGGAGGTGAGGAAGCTGCGCTGGCAGCAGCAGGAGCAGCTGCGGGCGCTGGAGCAGCGGCTGCAGGCGCAGTACGGCGCCGAGGTGGAGCGCGTGCAGGAGGAGCACCGGCTGCAGCTCGCGCGAGCCCACAGCCAGCACCAGGAGCAGGTCAGTCACGCACTGTGCCGCTGTGGCAAGCAGCTCGTGCACGCACTGAAAAAATTTGGGCAAGCAAATACATTGACCATCTCTAACACGAAAACACTGCTAATAAACTGCTGACTGGAAGAATGACTTCCAGAACACAGGACACATCTACTGCATTTCCTCACTGTGATTGCCAGTACTATTTCTCCATAGTAGCACATTATATTGCCATGTATTTGCATCCAGATGTTTTATCCATGCCGCAGATATTAAGGTAAGCCCTGCTCCCTGCACACACTTTATCCCCAGCCCATCTATTCTCATCAATTTAATTGAAACTATGTGTTCCAAAAGCACATACCCAGCACAATGAAGGCCGCCATAACCCTGCCCATCGTTATTTCGGGTGATAGTTAAAGAGAAGTAAGATGAAGTGATGGGGACAATGTCGTACATAGCAAAAATATCAAGCAGGCAATGCAGTCCAGGTTTTTGACTCCAGCTCCTCTGTTTAGGCACTAGATGTCTCTTAGACTATGTGCACCATGTGTTTCCCCTTGCTTTGCTTTCTCTAAGTGGGTAGGAATGGTCTCACGTATGGCTATTTTCGTCCTACAGCTGGAGTGAATCGCCCACGAGCACTGCTCACACGGGGGCTGAATGCCCCGCTGCGGGCTATGGCAGCGGTCCCTGCCGCTGACCTTTATTCATGTTTCATATTGCACCCTGTGAATACTGGAGGCCAGTCTGTTTTTCCAGTCTGTTTTTTTCAGCAGCAACAAACCTTACCCAGCTTCAACAACCATGATTCACGAAGGCATTTTTTTCATGATGTGCAAGGGACAGTGATTTGTAAAAAGGAAAATGGTAACCACTTACTGCCTGTGCTTGATGTGCTGTAAAATACCCCTGGGATGGGAGTGCAAATGCAACCCGATATGTGTGCCAGCTGCCCAGGGCTGAATTTGTCCTGCAATGCCCATGTGTGCCAGGGCTGGCTGCAACCCCCATCCTCACTAGCGGGTAGTGGGTCGAACAGGATCTCAGCATCTCGGCCAGCGACCCCTTATGCAAACAGAAAGGAAATTGTGTGGCTGGGCTGAATAGACACCTAGCAGTTGTTATATGGGCTACTCCGTAGCTTTCCCTCAAAAAGGGGGATGTTGGCAACATCTCCGTCCTCCCTTGCTCTCTAAGTCTTCTTGGAGAGTCTGCTGTCTTCTTGTTTATCTTCTCTGCTGTCAATGGGCTTGTAACCTGCGACAGCTGATTCCAGTGAACATCTTTGTTAAGGATGTTTCTCCTTTCGTCTATGTAAGGTTTGGGGTTGATTCCTCTGTGGGGGGAATTTGAAGCATTCTCTCTGGGTTTTATCCATTTTAATTGCCAGGGCTGTTATTGATTTGCAGTCTTGTAAAGTGCCGTAAAAAGGCTCTGTGTGCCTAGGCTCTTTCATCCTGGACAAACTCCTTTTTTTTCTGTTTGTGCATTGATCTTTAAAGATGTATTAGGAAGATGATGTATTTTTTTGTTTGTTTGTTTCAAAGGTCTTTGCATTCTAAACAAGTTTTTCTTTTTTTTTTTTTGTTTATGAGCACAGCATCTGTGTTGAGCCGTGTCTTTTGGTTCTCCTTTCAGTTTACCATAGATGTTTTCCTTGCAAAGCCCCTCAAATGTCCTCCTTTAGCTTCCAACAGGGAGCAGTGGGGCTCTCAAAAGTGTGGGCTCTTGTGTTTTTTTGTTTTTTTTTAATATGTGTGTGGGTTTTTTTTCCCCTCTTGGACATGTCAGTGTGTCAGGTTGTCCAAAAAGAGAGAGGTAGCAATTGTAGCTGCAAACCTTGCCTCCCTTGGATAATCAGGCATTAAGAGTTTGCAGAAATTTGTTGCACAAGTCAACTTCTTGCTGTGAGAGTTTACTGGTCTTTTAAGTGTTCCTGCAAGCTCCCAGGATCACTAGATGGATGTCACTTTGCTTTTTCTCATTATTTCCGACTGATCAGTGCAGGAATGGGTTATATAGGTCGCACTAGTAGTAGTAAGTAAATATACTATCCTGACAATTAGTATATTTATGTGTCTCATGTTCTCCTACATTGTTAATTGTGTTAATCACCACACACAGACAATGACCCTGGTCTTTCTTTCTGTGGGGCGGACAGATCTCCCTCCTTCCAGCCCTTTGGTTTGCTCCAGAACTCCTCAGTCCCTTAATTACTGAAGCTTATCAAAATCTTCTACTCTGCTACTTGCTACTGTGTCCCTAATTGCTTTGAGTTTGAGTCCCTCTTTTCAACTCATTTTTCCTTCAGCATCTCATGATGAGTTTTACTGACTCTGTCCTCCTGACCCATACTTCACTGTGTACTCATCCTGTGGCCAGTGTTGGTCCTCTTATCGCAGGGGGTTGACATGAGGCAGACTGAGAGCTTCTGGTTGGAAGTTCAACCACCCCTCACCATCCCTGTCCTTTCCGGACCAGGACCTGGCACTCAGAATCACAGAATCATGGAATCACAGGTTGGAAGGGACCTCTGGTGACCATCTAGTCCAACCCCCACTGCTCAACCTCCTCACACGGCTGCCAGGCACAGCTCCTCTCTGACTATTGCAGCACTAGGCTTACTACTGCATTAGGAGAGCCACACATTTTCCCATATGTGACTGCCTAAGGCACACATTTTCCAGCAGGTTGATCAGGACAGGTATTTAATAGTGCTGCCCTGGTGTTGGTTTTGCAGGGATTTTTGACAGAAGAGCTTGGGACATCTTTTTGTCAAGACACGCTGCTTCAAAGGAGGCAAAAAATACTGCCAAAAGAGACTCATTCTGTGAAGCTTTCAGTATGGAGTTTCTGGAGCCTTGGAGCTACCCAATTACTCAATTGCAGCTACCCCAAAAATCAATTGAATTCCCTCTCAAAAACTTGCTATTTCTTGATCTAAAAATTGAGACATTTTGTCATAAAATATTTAGTGGAAATTGAAAGTTTGGGGGTCTGTTCTAATGCAGAACTGAGATATTGTTATAATGGTTCAGGAGTTGTTAAGAAATGTAATTGTTTTTCTCCAAACATCTCTGAATTTATTTTTTGGTTTTTTTTTTTTAAGAAAACAGTATTTCCAAATGAACAGGAAGGGGATCTGATTTACCTTGTTACAGAATGGGTTCATTTCTCCCTGACTATTTCATTTCTAATGCATTGGAGCAGAGACACATAACCCATGATTTGAGAAGGCCTAATCTTAGACATAAGAAAGGCCTTCTGCTTGAGCTGTCCATCTGCACGGGGAGAATTACACCTTGTATTCATGCAAGAAAGGATTAAATGGCTTCACAAAGACCTTCTAACTGTGTTAACACATCTACTTTACGAGGTGATCATACCACACTCTTGGGTTACAGTCATAATTTAGCCTTTCACGTATTATTGTGCTAGTCACCTTTCAGCATATTGTCAAATAAAAGTTGTTTCTTTGAACACACAGTTGTCCCTTTGAAGGCTCATGTGCCTCAGAGGATAGGAACATCCTCAGATCATTCGACACGGCAAGGCATGATAGGCAACCTCATCACAAATAGATGAGGTGTGGCAATGCATCCCAATGTTTCTCTATTCTTGTAACTGGAAAACAAAATTCCGAAATCAAGGCTAAGATCCTGACTTGCCAGTATTTCTTGCTTGTGCTATTTAGCTCTCACAAATTCATCTACTAACCTATTCAGTTTCTCCCACTAGAGCATCCTCTTGATTTTATTTTATTAAACTTTGAAAATCCCACTTGAACTTTTTGTAGTCAGAAATAACTGTGGCATAAGGTTTCAGTGAGCTGAGTTGATCAAGGCGATAGAGTAAGTTAGTGGCAGAGCTGGAATTAGAGTCCAAAGAGATTGAATACAAGTGCCAAGCAGGCTAGCTGCTATGAAAAATTGCAGACAGGAGGTCACACTGGAAGCATAAAAGAAGTAATTTGGATTGTGGTTATGAAAATCAAAAAATCCCTGGAGATCATTTGGAAACTGCAACATATTTAATTGGCTTTAGAGATAAATAACCTGCCAACGATGGTGGCAGAGAAAGGAGACCTCTTCACCTGCGGAGGGCACTGGAGTTGAGCCTAATCATTCCTATGGGGTGCTGCTTGGCTAATAAGCAATTAGAGCATGAGTAAGGAGTTAAGCAAGGGTGACGTAAAGGACGTAACAGTGCTCAGGAGGTATCAGCACACAGGCATCATAAACCAGGACATAACACTCTAGGAGAAAAACTGGTGATAGCCCCACTCCCATTAGTAGCCCTTTGAGTCATCTAGTCCCCCCACTTCATGCAATATATCAGAAAGCTGAGTCCTGCTCTGTTGAGTGAAGAATTCTTCACCACTGAGTTGTCTCTCATGTTACTGGAAAATTGCAGATTCTATGTTAAATATCCATTTTTCATTCTAAGAGCAAGCCTTTTACAGTCTGATTGGAAATTTTGCTCATGTTAGGTAATCAGATTACATTTGACAGCTAAATGTGACGAAATAACAACCGTTCCAGACAGGACGTGCTCAGCTGCAGCATCTTGCTTCCATAATTCAGCACAGCAGTGAATATAAAAGCTGTGTAAGTGAAGTGACACTTTGCAATGGACTCTAGTTTCATTGTAAAAGAATAACTTTATGTTCTGCATTTCAGGATACTACAAGTGTTCCATACAGGGAATAAGATGACTGTGATTATAAAAACAAGAAAAGCAAATCAGATAATCGATGTGCTACATTCAGAAACTGCTTTGAGGGAGACTTGAAACTCTGGGGAACTGGAAATAGGATTCAAGGCTTTTTTTGAAGTCTTTCTCCTCTAAAGTTGATCTTTTCAGATCTGGCAGTCCAGATTCATTTCCTCTAGGGTGACTACTAAATAAAACAGGCACAGGGAGCAAGTCTGAGCCTTGGAACCCTGGTTATCTGAGCTGCTTAATGGACACCTCTCTTCCAGCCTTGCTTTTGGATGCCTTTCTGCAGGACAAATCCACCCTAGAAAGATTATTGCAAGCAGTGTGGAGATAGTCCACTTGGGCCATTAGGCCTTACTCCTGGGACTGTTTTTTTCATAAAACGGACATTACTGCTGTGAAAGGTGATGATGCTAGGGTCAGGTGGGGGCATCCAAGGACACAAAGCTGAAAGATGGTTCTTCCAACTCTTGATCAGAGCAAAGAGGGACTTGTCTCCTGTTGCACTGTATTTGTGTTGTGTTCAGCCCACACTTCAAGGCCTCTTTTAGCTGTTTATAGGGCCAAGAAGGAATTGTTGTATTTTTTGTTGTTGTTTTTTCTCTGATACACAAAACATTTTCCTTTTTGTGCACTACACACATGGATTGGGGCTAGGAAAAGGCTACTGGGCAGGATGCTCTGGAGCTTTTGGTGGTGATGGAAAACCTCTCAGCAGCTTGGTCTGGGGGGTCTTCCTGACATGCTCAGAATTAGCTTAAATGCCAGATTTGAAGTCAGGGAGGAATTTCCACATATCAGACCAGCAGGGGCTACAGCGGAGTTTCCACCTTCCTCATCACCTGTGGGTTCCTGGTGCTGTTTCCAGATGTTACAGTGGCCTTAGCTTGTGCCAATGACTTGACATTGCCTGCTCTCTCCATGTGGTGCAGAGAAGTGTTTGTGACTCTCAGCCTTTGGCGGTACCATTTGTTTTAGAGGGAAGGAGTTCTCTGTGGCTTGCAGCGGATGTCAGATGTGAAATAGATACACTGCAGAGATTTTTCAGAAAACACAAACTGTGCAGTTGCCTGTCCAGACTTGCCTTCATGACAGAGAGGCCAGATGGGCCCTGGACCCTTGTGTCAGAGACAGTGCCCCTGCCCTTTGGGTGAGCAGTCTGTTAGTGTGTAGGGTTTGCCAGGCTGTCCCCTTTTAAAGGTGCTAGAAATGCAGAGGAGACGTGGGAAAGCCCCAAGTGGCAGAGCCCGAGTTGCTGCGCAGGATCTGCTAATGGCAGAATTAGGGTTGTCACCAGGGCCACTGCAGTTGTGCAACCTCCTACAGAGCACAAGCTGCTTCGTGTGAGTGCCCTGATCACTGCCTGCTCAGGAGGCAACTGGGAGAGGGTTTCCAAGCCACAGGATGCCACTGGAGTCACCTCCCAGAGCCCTGCGTTGTGCTAAAGGGGTGTCACACAACTGTGTTGTGTTATTTAACTCTGTACAAGTCCCTGAAGCTAAGGCAGATCCATTTTGCATATCAGGCTTTTAATCCTCAGAGCTCTTTCAGATCTCTGACCCTTTATATGTATTTGTTCTTTATCACCTGTAGCCTATCAAAAATACATCCACGTGCAATACGTCAACTGGACCTGAAAGGTTAAAGCACACTTATAAGAATTACTTTACACCTAATTGTCTTTGTGCCTTTCTGGCCACACTGTTTTTTTCATTACTTCTGCATTAGCCTGAAAACTCTCATATCTGCACTGAAAAAGGTGCTGTCACCTCCTTTATCAATTAATTGGATGTTGATTCAAAATAAACATTTCAGGAGGGCATGGGAATTTGGCATGGATGACTTCGCAGGAGGCCATTTTTCAACTAAGGATGTGGTAGGTCTCAATTCATTGTACCTGCCCACTGATAGTAATTTCCGTGTTTCCATAGAAATAAATATTTTAAAAATATGAATAATGCATTTTTGCATTATTTTACAAATATGAATAATGCATGAATAATTTCTGTGGAAGTTAATTCAAAATCTTACAGTAAAAAATAGTTGCAGTAGAGTGCCAGGAAGAAAAAAAAAAAAAACAAAAGAAACAGGAAGGCTTGGAACTGTGCGTGCTTATCTAATCATCCACAATTTAGGTTGTTAATATCATTTAGATTAATGGAATGATGAAGTTTTTTACATTTCATAAGTTGCTTCTTTGCTTAAGAGCATTTTGGAGTTTTGCTTTCTTGGGTACTTCTTTTACCATTAAGTTGAAAGAGAAAAATTACAGGTACCAGTGACCACACACTATCACTGAAGGAGTCACCTTATCTCTTTCATAATGAATTAAACTGGCTGGTGTACAAAAGTGTCATGCTCATTAGATCCCTTTACTGTTTCCAGCTCACTGGAGCTCTCTAATGGTGGTTTGTCAGTGCGCCACAGCACATCTGAATTGTGTCCATGTCTCTGTTTGTTGTCGTTGGACCAGGTGGAAGATATCACAGCTACGCACGAAGCTGCAATGTTAGAGGCAGAAAATAACCACACCATTGCCATTGCAATACTGCAGGATGAGCATGACAGCAAGCTTCAAGGTAACCCAGAGGCAACTCAATGCTCATAAAGACATTCCAGACCAGAAACTCTTGCTGTGGTGAGACCTTGTAAGCCTGGAGCTTCTCCCTTTGGAGAAAATAATACTGAAATTTGTGTTGGTCTATGTGCTTTCATGCTAGGTGCACCACCAGGTGCATTGGGGCTGTAGGGCTATGGGGGAGCTGTATGCAGTGTATACAATGTTGAATATGCATTCCAGGGTGGCTAAAGGGTCTTTGGGAAAAAAGGGTTTTCTGCATGAATCATTAAATACAAACTGAAACTTTCACCTCAGTTCCATGACACACTTCTCCCAGGAGACCATGTGCCTAGTCCTCGGGTGCTCAGGAGGCTGGAATGGATTGAACGTCTCTGAATTTAGGTGTTTAAAAGCCTGTAAACAGAACTCATCACCTTCATTAATGATACCCTGGTGATTCCAGGCAGAGTCACACACAGGTGCAAATCTGCACCCTGGCAGTGTCAGCCATACTTTGTCTTATGGTTTTCCATGGGATTTGGTGCAAGCACCAGAGCTGTGTTCTCCCCACAACTTAGAATCTAAATCCATGTCTTTGCGCATGGCTTAGCTGACATTTAATGATCATCTGTAAAATCACTTTCTTTTCATTACTGTTCACATGGGGTCTCATTTTTATATAATTCTAGTAGGCTTTCACACAACATTCCCCCAATTGAGTCAGATTGCTTAGTTATGCACTATATCATTTAGAAGCACAGACTGTGGCATGACATTAGCTGCAAACAGGCTGTTCCCCTCTCTGCTGGGCTGAGATGGTGTATATAACACCATTTATACATTAGCACACATATATTTTTGAAAATAAAAAGCTGTTCCTTGCTTGAGGATATAATTGCTTGTCAATTTTTGTTACTATTTTCTGATGATAAAACTTAGCTGTTGTTATGGAGGCTTTTGTGGCTGTAGTACGTGCTCCCTGGTGCGGGTATGAAATGCCCTCCTGTGCATGGAAATGGGATTGCAGCAACTGCTTTGCTGCCGAGTTGTACAGGGCCACCGCAGAGGCTGAATGAGCATTAGTCTTGTTGTCAGTGGTGCAATTATTAGGCTGTGGTTAGAGGGCAAAACTCCGTTTTGGGAGGAAGACATAGAAAACAAGGTATCTGTGTCCTTAAAAGTTAGATGCCACTGTACTGAAAGAGTTTCATGTCACTGGTTTTGAGGTTAGGCCCTATTCTATTTGATTATTAAACTTTTGGCTATTAGCAAGTGCAGAGTGGCATAATCTAGTAGTAAAGTGTATAATTCGTTAACAGAAATATAGGACATTTTTTCTTTAGGGTCTGGCAGCCTCATAATTTAATAAGCTTTGCAGGTCATGTCACAGATCCTGGAGAAGCACTGTCATTCACATTTTTGCACGTGAATTACTATCCCTCATTTCAATGTCTCCAAAGAGATTACAATACAAACTCATAAATATATCCACTGATTTCCAAACCCTAGGTTTGGAGACTACCACCGTGAAATGGGCAATTACCCATATTCAGACTGGAGTCCCTAGGAGCTGGGATTCCTGAGCAGTTCTGAAAAATGAAGAGCTGAACACAGATACGTGAAATCAGTGAAAACTTTGGAAATCTTGAACCTCAAAACTGTTTTCCCAAAGCTCCCCAGGTTGTTACTTTTAGGGCAACCTCCATGCCCTAAAACAGCTTTCTGAATGATGCTCGGCTTACGACCTCTGGGCTCAGACCCCGGCTTGCTGGACTTTGCGTAGCAATGTCATGTCTGTGTATTTTCCCTAGAACTGCTGTCTGCTCATGACCTGGAAAAGAAAGAATTAGGAGAGACTTTTGAAAAACTGCGGCTGTCGCTCCAGGTCAGTTATTTCCTTGCTTCACACCTCCTAATGATGCTTGCCGAGCAGCTCCCCACGGTACAGGCAGAGGGTGCAGGTCCATAGCAGCACTAAGCCACACTGCTGCTTCTCGCTGCTCCCCTGCTTCCCAGCAGCTATACAGCCAGCAGACCTCTGTGCCAGGGATACTGCTGCTTCTCTAATTGACTCCGGTCCTTCAATGTCCAAACTGGGATCTGTTAGCAAAGGTGTCTGCTCAGGTGATTTTCCCCACAGCTAGTTCAGCAAAATGCTGTCAGTATCTCAAGGAGAATAGAGGGTAAGCCTAAAGAGGGGAAAACACAGCTGGAGAGCAAAAAGTCCTTTTGACCCTGCTGACTACTGGCCTAATACTGAAGTCAAGAGAAGCAAACTCTGGCTTTTCCCCCTGCACAGCGGGGAGGGCTGCAGCGTCCGTGGCATCCTTGTGCAGATGTCCCTGGGGTATCTGCTGCGTCTCCTCTGAAGTGTTCATCCAGCACCACATGGTCTTGTGTCTGTGCTGTATTTTCCCTCTGTGGGACAGACTCAGCCAGCGTTCTTCCCTCTGTGGATCACAGAGGGAGTTTAGATGTAATCATCTAAATTTCAGCCAGTTAGATGCAATCATCCAGCTCAGATACAGATAGCAAAAATGAAGTGACAGTGAATCCCAGGCCTGATGGGCCACCAGGTGCAACAGTCCCCCTGTCCCAAGGACCTGGGTGCCCTGCCCCATGCCCTGGCAGACCTCCTGTCACAAATAGCACCTTGCATTTGTGCTAATTGAGGGCTAAGGCACGTTCAGCTCCTGTGGTACTTCTGCTGTTGGATTGACTTGCATGGATGTAACAGCAGTAATAGCAGGATGGTGGCGCTTTGATTTGTCCTCCAGGACCAGGTGGACACCCTCACCTTCCAGAACCAGTCACTTAAGGACAAAGCAAAGCGATTTGAAGAGGCTTTGAAGAAAAACACCGAGGAACAACTGGAGGTAGATGGCAACTCTAGTTATGAAGATACATGCTCTCAGCATGGCTTACTGTGCTAGAGGATGATTAATGTTGGGAGCCTTATCCCAAGGGCTGAGTGAGACAGGCCCAAGCCAGGACCAGAAATCTTGAGGTCTCTGTAAGAGTAAGAAATCTTGGGCCTGAAGAAAAGGTCTCTCAGTGAATACTGTGAAGCTATTCAGTATTTTCTGAATTTAATTCCTTCTCCATGTTCTTACATCTAGCATCTGTAACTGTTTCCTGCATATTTCATTAACACTGTCTAGTATATCCTTCTATTCATCTTTCTGCTTTTCCATTCTTTGTCTTCTCTTCTCTTCTCTTCTCTTCTCTTCTCTTCTCTTCTCTTCTCTTCTCTTCTCTTCTCTTCTCTTCTCTTCTCTTCTCTTCTCTT
>VZSV01000171.1:586695-599982 GCA_013398735.1 Nothocercus julius | reverse complement strand
GTTTCTTTTTTTGTGTCCTGTGAGTCAACTTCTCTGATGTCCTCTGTATTCCCTTTTTTTTTTCTGGACTTGCAGAGAACAGGCCTATCATAGGAAATATTTATTCGACTACTGTGTATTGGGGACATGCTATTTGCAATCCCATTATTTATCTGAAATGAAATAACCCTGAAATGAGCCTCCAAAAAGAGTTGTCTTTTGACTTGGGTCATTTTAGTGGTACAGTTCACAGTGCGGCTGTATCGATGTGACAGAGGGGACAGTGAATGGAAATTGTGGGGTGAGTGTCTGGGGGCTCAGTAGTTTTTAGATGGGAAAATTTCTGAGGAAATGAGTGCAAACATATGAAACTGTCTTGGCCACAGGAAACAGTTAGAATCAACCTTCCTTCCACCCTTACTGCAGTATTTAATTTACCTGAAAGGAAAAATTCTGCTGTGTCACAGCGATGTAAATGCCAAGTACTGCCAGACACTTCGATAGGGCAAGATACACTGTCAGAAATCCAAAATAGCATGAGTCAGTGGTGATATTTAATCAGTATAATGCAGAGCACAGCTTTTGCCCAAGAACCCTCGCATCCCCTACATCCAAAACTTCTGAGGACAGGAGAGGGTTTTCTTACTGATAGGAATCACTGCTCTTCCCACCAGGTTCTGCTCTTTGTTAACAGGTCACCGTCTTTGTGAGGTGGTCGTGCAGAACTGGCAAATCACTTTTCACCATCAGCCACCTGGCTTTCCTAAATTTCAAGTCTGTGCTCTTCTCAAGCCTAAAGCTCTGCTCAGTCACAAAACACTTCATGTAGCTCCCAAGCTATGAGCAGGGATGAGGTTGCTGAGCATCATGGCATCCCCCCCTCCTAACCATGAGGTTGGTCAACAGAGAGGTGCCACAAAACTAGCTACCAAGTTACAGAGATGAGAGATTAGCAAAGACTATTGGGATCCCAGGGGGCTGGGAACCCAAGCTCAGCTGGCGCAGCAATAAGACTCCTAAACCACTGGCAGAATGGGGGAATTTCTTTTTGTTGTCAAAGACATGTTTATGGCTAACAAATGTCCTAATCTCTGATATTTTCCCTAGATTGCACTAGCTCCATATCAGCACTTGGAAGAAGATATGAATAGCTTAAAACAGGTTTTGGAAATGAAGAACCATCTGATTCACCAACAGGAGAAGAGGATTATGGAGCTAGAAAAATTGGTGAGTGGTCATGATTCCTCCACAGGAGCACCACAGAGATGTGAAAAATAAAACTGAGTTTACTGCACATCACTTTAAAAGGGATGAGATAAAGATGAGGTTGTGAAAGACACAGCAAAAGAGTTTCATAAAAGGCTGTATATTGTGTTGCTGCACAGCTGGCGCACACCACTTTTTCTGCTACAACGTGTCTCAGCTTTTCACTCAGAAACTGGCATCTCTTCCCATCCCTTCACCCACCCATGGTACCCTTGATTTCTCACACGTCTGTATTTCTTTTCTATGTGGATGAAAAGCTCGGCCTGTGAGTTAGGCAGTGAGGTAGCTGGTGTGGGAAGTATGAGAAGGGAGAACTTTATGGCACTGCACAGGACATAATTTTGTACACCAGCGATCACTGTATTCCCCTACCAGAGCCAGTCGACCATTTAGGGCTGGGTAATAGAACCTTTTCCACCACCTTCCCTGTGTCCTCATCCTTTGCTTGTGTGGGTGCCTAGCGAAATATTCCCTAGGTAAGTATTAGTTTCATTTTTATTGGAAATGGGATTTGCTTTGTGAGGCATAACCTAGAACAGCAGTCAGTGCATAGGGTGGTGACAGGATAAGGCATTACCTCAGCCAGGAGCGGGGACAGCTGGTTCAGCACAACACTCAGCAAGATTTGTTTCCATTTACGGGGAAATCTGAGAACTCAGTTGATTATTCTGCTGAACAGATGCTTGAGTAAATGGATATAAAGAAAAATGTCGCTTTACAACTGAGGCTTGTTAACTGTGCTCTTTCTAACACGCTGCTCCTGGAGATAAGCCAATACCTGAAAACATGCATGGTAGTGTTATACAAAAAAAAAAAGCAGCAATTTCTTACATGTTTCCTGGTCATTTAGATACATTTGCAAATTAACCATATATGATCACACAGTCCCACTCCCACCCTTTATCACAGCAAAACTCTGGTTCTGCTGTGGTCTAAGAGGACAACTGCTTTTGGTTTAAAGATCAATTTTATAAGTGCTTTAACATCTACAGGGTATGTCCAGTTGCTCTGAGATCTGACGTGTCTCATGAACAATCAGGATGGGTTTTCAAGTATAGGGTAAATTGGGTGAGAGGGTCCTGAAAAATTCAGTGTGTGAAAGAAGGAGATTTTGAAAAGGTTGACAGTCAGTCAGAATTGTCCAGCATATTTGTGTAGATCAGCTTGCCCAGAAGAACCTCAGCTACCCGCCATTAGGAAAAACTAGAAACATTTGTTTGTTTTTTTAGTATAATTTCGGATGTCAGTCCTGGGCAGAGCCTAATACTCTTGAGGTGAGGGAATTACAGCAGGAGACAGGATCAGCTGTTGAGGAAAAGGGTTCGTTGTAAGTGAAAGGATGATCCCCGATAAAGGGTATCGGACAAGGGAATTTAGTTGTTTGTCCCCTCTGGTCTGGCCTGTGATTTGGGTGACCTCGTCCTTCTGGGGATGTAGCAGCCTACCCTGCTGCTTTGCCCTATGCTCTTGGAAGTGTGGACCTTCCTGAAAGGTCCTGAGACCCTCTCCCTGCTCCTATATCTGAGCAGAGACTGAAAAGAAGGCAAAACAGGGACTGCAGGGGTTTGGCCCAGGCCAAGGACTCCAAGACACAGTGGGGATGTCTGGGCTGGTGGCCTGGGAGGCCCTGCTGAAGCGGGGCACGTGTGGCCATGTGGCCAGCAGTCACACAGGACACTGAGGTCTGGCTCCTCACATGTTTAATGAGGCTAAGAGGGAGCTGGGAAATGAACGTGACAGCAGAAGGGCAGAATA
The DNA here is from genome assembly GCA_013398735.1 of Nothocercus julius. Taxonomy (NCBI): domain Eukaryota; kingdom Metazoa; phylum Chordata; class Aves; order Tinamiformes; family Tinamidae; genus Nothocercus; species Nothocercus julius. Next base: position 596,982 of record VZSV01000171.1, on the reverse strand, counting down.
GGGCAAGGGCTGTGGTGGAAAGGGAAGGTAATGCACAGATATACTCGCATGTTTCCTGATAACATAACCACTACTTAATAAAACCATTGAGGTTAAGGGAGTAGGGGAGGTAACTTATGATATCTTTCTCTGACATATTGGCTCAAAGCACTGCAAACTGTGGCTGTCCTTTACAGTTAGCCTCGTTGGCTGAAAATGACTGCTGAAAACTGATGTCTCTGCTGTAAAGTGTGAGTTATTGCTAACTCCTGTGGATAGTATTTCAGTTCTTTATTAAAGGATAGGAAATTCAGTAACCAAAAATGCTGCTCACCTGGAAATAAGACTGCTCTGTGATATCTTGTTTTCTTCCAAAAATGTTGAATTCAGCAAAATTCAAACAGCTGGAAAGTCAAGAACAAAGAAAATACATAAAGTGTGTCAGGTTCAGAATTTCCAAAAAGCAGGGCATATGAGGCTGTGGTTCATGCCTCTAAGCCACATCTTAGAACATCTTAGTCATGTTTTAACATACTGCTATTGACAGTGTCAGACTCTGCCCTTGAACTTTACTGAATAAAAGTTACCTACAGTGGGACGTAATTCATTTCACCTAACTGTGGCTTGAAGGAAGTTAAGTGCCTAGTTTAGGCCAGTCATTTAAGCTGACACTGCCAGAGTGGAGCCACTCACCTTCCGCTAAGACAGTGATCTAAGATTGCAGAGGAGTCATGGGCAGCTGGCTAAGGTTAGGGGTCGAACCACAGCTGAGGCCAGGTGAGATGAACACATGAGGCCACCTCAACTCTTCTTTCATCACTTCCTCACCACTCTGGATCCGTAGTGTGTGGTGAAATTCCCACACTCTGTGCGTGCCAGAGGCTACGTAGCTGAGCTGAGGCACACGGGGGCTCTCAAGGTCCACCTTTTCCCATACTTGTTAAGGAAGAGGCAGAGGAGAGATTCATAGAGTAACAACTCACCCAAGCACCTGCCTCTCTTGTTCAACGTGACCACACCTGGCCTAGCAATTGCACCTGGCTGCATGCAGCACGTCCCCACTGCTTCTGCTGGCAAGAGGGGGCAAAGCTAAGAGCAAATGGGCATAAAAGTTGGCTGTCTTTCCCAGTTTTCAGAAATTGGGATCTGGCATACCTTGGTGCTTGCCTCTTCATCTCCAGAGGCTCGAGTGTCATCAGTGATGATGCTTGGCAAGGCTGAGAGCAGCGGATGGTAATTGCAACTGTAGAGGCACGACTCTTCTGCTTGAAGGTGTGGGGGCACCACAGGGGAAGATGTTTTATTCATGTAGGACAAGATAAGACTCTCCTCCTACTCAGTTAAAATAAGGTCTAATAAAGTTAAAATGAGTATAAAAAGGTCTAATTGAGCTCTACCTCCCTTCAAGGTTGTGTCAATGACTCCACTTACTTCACCAAAATGATGTGGTGAGTCAGACCTCTAGCACTTGCACAGCTGCAGTCAAAATGACCAACTCCATCTTTCAACGAATTTTAGAAGATTCTGTAGGAACAAATGTACTCCTTTCCTAGGATAAAGAACAAATCCTTTTGAATCAGCTGTTGACACTTCTTCAGGCTTAATACAAACCTTTTTTTTTTGTTGCAGGCTGAAAAAAATTTAATCCTGGAAGAAAAAATCCAGGTGCTGCAACAGCAGAATGAAGACCTCAGAGTCAGAATTGATCAAAATACCATCGTAACAAGGTTTGTGATGATATTTGTAACCTGTCTGAGCTTGGCAGGACACTGTAAATTATAACCACACATGGCTGACACTTAGTTCAGAAGGAAAAAAAACCTAAGTGTATTTCCCCCTGGAAGCCTACTGACATTCACATTGCTTATTTTATTAACAAAGAACTTTTATAATAGAACCTTCTTACTTTAATATGAGGAAGGCTGCATAGCTATGTGAAATTATTTTGAAGATTTTTGACATGCTGCTGAGATGAAAATCCCCTGTTGCTTCTGATTCCACTGTCAGTGTTGTGAAACCCTTGGGTGAGCGGGTAGCAAGCAGTGGAAAAGCGGCAATTTCAGGAGCAAGATCCTGACAGTGCCTCTGTCATCCAGGCAGGATGTGCTGATGGTGTTTTTTTTTTTTTTTTTTTTTTAATTTGCACTGGCTAATAGCCTGACAAGGCTGAGCCAGAAAGTTTATAGCCAGGCAGAAGACAAGAGACCACAGCTGCAGCCAGGCAGAGAGGAGAAATTAAGGAGAGATGGCAGAGCTGAAACCTGTCTCAGCACACCAGCTACCTGCTCTTTTTCAGTTTTTACCAAAAATGATGCCATTGGCCTAAAATGTGATTTTTTTTAATTTAATGTCTCATCTCTGCTTTAAATTTAATTTTTTCTTTCTACTCACTCCTTTAATAATGATTTAGCCTTAAAAAGAAACAATTATCCTACATGTAGATATATAAAAAGGCAGTATTGCTTGTACTAACATTCAGGATAGTATGAGGGTTAGGTTTCATCTTACCTAATCTTAAATATCTATCTGAAATAATAGAATCATTATGGCTGAAAAAGACCTTTGAGTCCAACCGCAAACCCATCACCAGCATGTCCCTGGGTGCCTCATCTGTGCACATGTCGCTGTCTGAGCTGGTTATGTACGTCCTTTCTGTGATCAGGAAGGGAGGAACATTTAAAGTCTGGTTCATCTGACCTGTTTGGGACATCTGCTCTCGGGCTGGGTGATTTGTGCTCCGGGAGTGTCTGGCTCTCCCCATGCCTGTAAAAGCAGCGTGGGTGGCAGGTTTGGTGCTTGGTCTCTGCGCTGTGGGCTCCCATCGCCACCTGGGTGAACAGGCGCTGTATTCCCTGCTGGGATATGGGTGCAGTGCTTTGCTTCTAGGTGTAACTTTGTAGGTACTGGTTTCAAAACAAGTCTTATGGGAGACCTGTTGGTCTGTTACTCTCAACAATAACATTTACATGACTGCTGTGACAGTGCCAGGACAAGAGCCACCTGCAGAGACCTAGGCCCTGTTGCAGCAAGGGTCCCCCTTAGGTGCGTGCTGGGGCTTAGTAGGTGGGTTGCACCAGGAGGGGGCAGCTGGGCTGACTGGACTTACAAGACAGTGACAGGATAACAGCGGACCCCGGGATTGGCATCTGTATTCCAAAACTGTCTGTCAAAAGCATAAATACTCCATCTTAACCCAAGATTTCTAACCATAGCTAAGGACAGGCTCCAAGGAAGGCAGTGCATAACCTCTAGGCAGGTCATACAATGTCTTTGAACATGAGATCTTAACAGATCTCCTGCCTGAGATTCCTCCAGTGACTTTACTAAATCACTTGTTTCCTGGAGGTTTCAAATTCTCTCTCCCACTAAACTATCATCTCTTTGGCCCTTCCTCCTGAGGGTGTCTCAGGAGAGCATTTTCTCTAGCCAGCAGCACCCCAGAGATGGAGATGACCTGCCAGTGATTGGTCTCCTTTGCCCACCTGGTTCTCACAGCCCTGCTGCCTCTGATCATTTCGGAATGATTTAAACATGAGTCATGGTCAAGGCTCAGGCAGCTGCCCCGGCTCACTAGGACATCACTATTTCCCTGCGCATCTCTGTGAAATTATGGTTGTGATTCCCACTGTGATGTGTCTTGGCTGGTTAAATTATCTGGTGGCTGGGACAGGGACAGTGACTGGTAATACTGCTGAAGTGCTGGGGATTAGGGATTTCCCAGACAGGTTAGGGCGTCTCAGTAGAAGATACAAGATTTGCTCTTACACAGCCTGTCTTCTGTCTTTTCCCTGAATGATGAGGAGGGGTTGAGTGGGCAAGTGCCCCTTCTATAACCCATCGTGTTGTGCCTTCCATCCCTCTGTGCGTGATGCAGCAGAGGCAGGCATCTCGGAGCTGCCTGCCTGTCACGCAGGCACCCTGCAGCCTGCCTCTGCCAGCAAATTCCAGGGTATTTTTGTGCTAAAATGTCCCCTGCGTGAGGCTCTCCAGAGTCCACAGTGGTAATGGGCATCATGCCATGCATTCAGCAAGCAGCATTAAATGTATAGCAGGCTGCTGGGCTCGGAGGGCTGATGTCCAGGTTTGCCCCTGTCCATGCCATTCCTTCAGTAGAAGAGAGACCTGGCCCTGTCATGAGTGCTCAGAGGGCCACGCTGATGTGAAGAGCCTATTGCCAAAGCCCAAACAAGCTGTTACCAGCTCTGAGAGCCAGTCACACGTTCAGTACTGGCAGCATATGTGCTTTTTTCTTTTTTTTTTTTCTCAGCAAATGCTGATTGGAAAAGGGTGTAGCTGGGCTCTGTGCATAATTTTTATGGTGTGTCTTGCTAGGCGCTGCAAAAGAAAAAGTAATTCCATGTGTAGCAAAAGGTTTCCTATGGAGTTATTTCTCCAGGCTGAGCTGCCATGTGGACTTTCTCATGCCTTTTAGGCTGGGAGCTCATGCCACAGCTGTTTCTCTGGTGGGACCATGAATAGGATCTTTCTTCTCTACCAGGCAAGCAGCTTTCACAAAATTTCTCCCAACTCATGTCATTTAATCCTCGGCTTCGCTAACTGCTGCTGAATCTGGTTCAAAATTTATAGGGGAGTGAGAGAGAAAGACACATGGATGATCAGAGGAGTTCCTTTTCTGTAGGAAACTAAGCTAGAAAAGCTGAAATCCTTCAAAAATGTTTTTAAACAACTCCTCCCCGATTCTCACCACCAGAGAGTTTGGATCACACAAAGAGAATGAGACAGCAGTCCATGACTTCTGCTAAGGGCTGCAGGCTATGCTCAAGAACAGAGTTGGGCAGAATTTAACATCTTTATCCGAAATCCACACCCTGCTGCTACTGGCAATATCTAGGAGGATTTTAGATGTCTCCCTGTTTATTTCTGAAAATTCCACGTTGCCTGAAAATCAGCTGAGGTACATGTCTAGAGCTGCTCCAGCCTGGTTCTTGCCCAGGCATAATTGGGATGCAGAAATCAGGTGTTCCTGTACATACCTCTGGAAGTGCTTAATTCAAGCTATGTTCCCAGAACGGGGCCTAAATGCACTCCCATGCTCTGCTTTCACTGCCTCATTTCTTGAAAAAATAGTCAGCTGGTTTGATGAGAGCAGATTGGCCTTAGCACTCACTGAGGTAGTGCTCATGTCCCACCTTCCAAAGAGCCACAGCTTTGCAAGGTATTCCGAGGAAAACACCCTCCTGTCCTCATTTCATCCTTCACTTATTAGTTTTCCTCCTATGGCAGCAAGAAATTCAGGAATTCAGTTTTCATGAGGGCCAAGGAGGAAGGAACTGAAGGACTCCAGAACCTTGTGGCTATATGCAGAGCAGAGGGAAGACTTTGGATCTGAGCTGCATCCTACACCAGGACACCAACTGAAATACATGAGGAGCATTGGGAGTGACAGCGCCTTTCACTTTTGAGCACTCCAACAACTGTGAGGAGGAGTCAGGATGCAGTGGCTCTCACTGCCCTCTTCTCTCCTTCTCCCTCTCTCCACAAACTCTCCCTTTTCTGGCACAGCTTCAGTGGCAGAGTTCAGAAACAAGGGGGAGAGGTACAGCTGTCCAGGAAGCCGGGCAGTCTGATTTCTGTCCTCAGTCAAATAGGAAAGGATATAAACCCAGGACCTCCCTTTTCCAGGGACTGCTCTAGCTGCTGTGCTGCTCAGTAAAAGATGGGCAACTTTCCCAGCTTCCCTGGGTTGTGAAGCGCTGCTGGGCAAAGGTGGTTGGAGCCAGGCATCACAGCCGGGGAAAAAGCAGGATTTAAGGAGCCCACCTGCACCTTGTGCTATCACTGATTAGCTCAAGTGGTGCCCTGCCTAGGATGAGGTCTGTTTTGGTTTGCTTTCTCTTGTTCTCTAGGTGCTGGAGGAGAGCCCTGCCCAAGAGATTTCTTGTGTAGGTAGCCCAAGTGCCTAGCGCAGGGCTCTGGGCTCCACCCTGGGGTCAGGTCCATCTCCACAGAGGCTTTTAGGCATGTTTCTGTGCAGAAATCGTTGGGCCCGTGGACAGGTTTTGCAAGTAGAGGTCACAAACCCATGCTGGGCACCTGTGTTGAAGAGCAAGAGGCAAATGCCCCAGTTGTCTCTCCCAGTGAAGGCTGGTGGGTGCATAACCACCTCCGATCTCAGACTGTGTTTCTGGGACTCATTCTGAGAAGCACTCCTGACTCCCATGATTTATAGATACCTTAAACTGTCCTTTTGGCCAGTGATAACCGGCTCAGTTTCTCATGAATCAGCGAGTGGCCATGCCTTTCTCTGCTGAAAAAAAAGCCAGGGAGCTCAAGCACAGGCTCCAAAGCTGGTCAGGGCTCAGTCTGGGGGGGTATGACCATGCACATGCTACTTAGGTCAACGGACAAGCAAGGCTGCAGAAAGCCACAGCTAAGCCAATCTGTTCTCCAAATGGGCTGTGCCGCCATTCCATGCTGGCTGCCAAACACTCATTATATGACAATGTTTGTGATGCTGTGTTTGCTCACTCCATGCTCCAGGTGCAATGAAAAGCTCTGTATACCACTGTCCACGCCTGCTCCATCCCCCCTGTTTGCATGAACCCTGTTCTTGAAGTGCATCACAGCCTTGTATTTTGAACTTTTGAATATGCATATAAAGAAGCAAATATACTTTTTTTTTTTTTTTAGAAATTTCTGATTTGTGCTCCATTTGCTATATGAGGAAGTATTCATTTGTAAACTCTTTGGCGCATGTGGCCGCTGCATGGAAGTCTTCAGCACTTTCGAACGCCATGCATGATGCCAGCAGCTACACAAGGCATCAGATGAAGTCCAGGTCTTATCCCATCTAAACTTTGTGCCTGAGCTGCCACAGAGAGGTGTTGAGCTAAGACACAGGCACCTCTGGAGGTCAACTCAGACATTGGAGGGTTGCCATTACCTCTGGAGATTCTTCTCTTACTGCTTCTGGCAGTAGTGATACTCTGGGACAGCTAATGTGCCCAACTTGGCACAGCTGCAGGCTTGAGATAGATGGGGTGACCTGGAGGTAGGGGATCGGGAGCCTCTTGCTCTTGCACAGCATTGATGCAAGGCTCTCTGAGCTGGGGCCAAGCACTTGGATGTCAGCAGTGAGCCAGAAGCCACCAGATGTGCAACCCAAAACAATTCTGCTTATCTGGAGAAATCCCTTTCTTATCTGGAAAAATCCCTTTCTCCAGGGAAATCCAATGCTGTGCCCATGCCTGATGACAGAAGACCTCCTGGACGGGGGATAAAGCGTCCATTTGTGTCTGATTTTTTCTTTAATGCCCTGTGGAGCCTTATGTGATGTGTTGCTTCCCTCTCCAGGCAGTTGTCAGAGGAGAACGCTAATCTTCAAGAATATGTCGAGAAAGAAACGGAGGAGAAGAAGAGGCTGAGCAGAACTAACGAAGAGCTCCTTTGGAAGCTGCAGACCGGAGAGGCCATGAGCCCCATTAAACTCTCTCCCACCTCTCCTACTCCTATTTATCGCTGCTCTTCAGGGCCTCCCACTCCAGCAAAAGTCAGCACCGTGCCAAGATGACAATGTCACCCATGTGCTCAAGATAACCTGGCTTTTACGTGCGTTCCCAATCTGCTGAATGTTATCATCCAAGGAAGTACCACCAACAATGCGCACCAGGATTCGTTACTGCAAGCATGCTCTGTTGCTGCGTAGCTTTACACTAGGCAGTGTGCTCTAAAATATCTCAGTATAGGAGCTCCTGGTTCCGGCATGCTGATGTGTTAGGATAGCATAACCAGTCTAGTATGATGTGTAACATTTTAGCTGTGGTTAGAGCCAAAAGAAGGAAAATACTACTATTAGTGGTTCGTCAGAATGAACTTTTGCTGCAGTATTCCAGGTTAGTTACAAACACAGTTAAAGTTGTGGATATCTCTATATGTGTGTCTGTGTTTATATACATGTATGTATTCTATCTTTATACCTATATATAGACGCACACACATATATATGTAGTTGAAGATGTTCTGAATTGCATTTTTTATATTATTGGATACTATTAAGTGCTGATATATTTTCATTACAGTCAGCATTTTTCTAACTCGTGCCTAAGACTTGTATCTAAACAAAATGCATTTCTGTTTAGCCTCCCAGGAATATTTCTACCCAAACTAGAAGAAAATTACACAGAAGTAGAAGCGCCTTCCAAAAGACCACCAAGTGGTACTCTATATAACGTGAACACCAGCGACTTTGAAATTCTGAAACAGTACTGCCTTCAAAACCATCACCTTTGTATTGAACACCAGACAGCAGACACATACCATTCTCTGCTTTTTAATTCTTAGCATCGATACCGTGAGTGGATATAGGCTAGAGAAGAGAAACCTGAGAGTTTTAGTGAATTTGGTAGAGATTGTTGGTTGACATGTTTCAATCTTAGTATTTTTAAATTTTACTTAGAGTTAATCTTGTTTAAACTTGCCGTGTTTTGGATACAATCACAATCTCTAGCTGTAGGTTCCTGTCCATGTTGATTTATTTCAAGTCCAATAAGCAAGAAGGAGAAAACAAATTGCTTATACTTTGACCTTTGCTGGCCAAGAGATTCCCAGTATTGGGACCAGAAATGGGAGTGCCTGCTGGGGCTCTAACTTCCTCCTGGCTGAAACACCAAGTGAAACACAGAGGACTATTTGGGAGCAAATGAGGACGGATTTTTTTTCCTTCCATACTTATATGTTATTTCGCATTGCTAAATTTTACCCAAAGTTACAGAGCACTTTCAAGATTCACGGGAAAGATTTGTCAAACTACCTTTATCTTCTCTGCCTTGTAGCAAAAAAAAAAAAAAAGAAAGAAAGGAAAGAAACATGTGCCCATTTCCTTCAGCTTTCTCCTCTCCCCAGGACAGGGATGCTGCACGTGTGGGCTGCAGAAGGGCCACAGTGGCTGGTGCCACATGTGTCTGGCTCCAAAAGGCTGTTCCTGCACAAATTGTAATTTTCGCAGAGGTACAGGACCAGGGATGGGAAGCAGCTGGGCCAAACCCTCAGGACACGAAGCAGAGGCTCTGGTGGAAAGAGCTAAAGGGCTCTTGCCAGTGCTGCTACCGCCATAGGGCTGGCCATGGGTTGCATAGGGTTAGGTTAGCCTGGTGTGGACGTGTGTGCACAGCTCTTCGAGTTGACTCATCCACCCAAAAGAGAGAAGAATCCCTTAGCATAATGCAGAAAAAGGAGATCTGTAGGATTCTTTTATATTCAGCTTGTGGCCAAGAAATTGCATTTGTTCCTGCTTCGAGCAGAAGGATCTAAATAAGCGAGAGACAGTGTGTGCAGGAAATACATGAGAAAGAGCGTGGCTCTCGGGCAAGGCGCGTGCGTGGTGGAGCAGACACAGCTGCACCCAGGGCTCCCGTGAGCGGAGCTGGGGTTGCGCGATGCGGCTGTAGTGCAGGAGACCTGTAGTTCGGCTTTCCTGGGAAGCACCTGGGATTCACAGACTGCAGCTTAGATACAGCTTCGATCACCGTCAAAGCGTCTGTGACCCATTCCGTGACGTAAAAAAGATGTTCTTTTTTTTTCTCCTTTTTTAGGAAAAAGTATTTTTGTAGCAGCTCTTGCATGATACTGTGATACTGAGTAAATTGAGTATCTTGTTAGAATAGATCATGCCACACCAGCTACCACTGTTGAAATGCATTACCAGATTTTAATGTGTCCAGCAAGTACAACCTGAAAGTAGAATAGATATTTAACACACACGCATGCACAAAGCCCCTCCTTGCCAAGTATAGTTTTAATCTCTTTCATATTGCACTTGCTAAATACACAGATATTCTGCAATACCTACCATGCTGTCAAGTCTCAGTCTGGTGCGATGTGTTCTGATACAGAAAGAGTTGTTACCATGACACTAATCTGAACTTTTCCGTTTTTCACACTAAAACAGACTATCAGCCTGGGGTGGGCTGGCTGAGCCAGTCCCTTCCATTTCTTCATCATTTTCCTCTATTTCTGGTGCTTTCCTTATCCCTCTGTTGGCTGAAATTCCTATGAAACAGATGCTTCCAGCAGTGCATTGGGAGTGGGGCTTCTGCGGTGGGCGCACTGGTCTGATCCCAGTTGCACCATCATTTTGTATCATTGCCAGTCTCCCTCTCTTGTCTAATTTTTACCTCCCAATCCTGCCTGTTATCGATTTCTTCCATGGGGTGGCCCCTCCGGTCCATCAGGTTACGAACAAAGTTGTAGGAAGTTCTTTCCTGACCAGAACGGAGCTAGCGTAGCTTCCTGCAGAGGCGTGAAGGGTGTTTCCTTCCAGTGCAAACCCAGAAATACCAACTTCTTTCC
>VZSV01000171.1:535097-586560 GCA_013398735.1 Nothocercus julius | reverse complement strand
AATTTTTCCAGCTCTTCCTCTGTCTTGTCTTTCCTTGCCTCTGTGTGCAGGTGTGGGTTTGGAAAAAAAAAAAGCACAGTTCCCTCAGGTAGTGGGAGAAAGGGAACAGCTCTGGTTTTCAGCAACAGTTTGGGGTAGGAGAAGCCCCTTGGGCAGTTGTGGCCTGCACAGCGGGAGAACAAGTTGTTCCTGGGTGCAAAGCCCCTCTGAAGGCCCCAGCGTGAGCCTTTTTGCAGATACGGCGTAGGCTACTGTGCCACTTGGGCAAGTGTGGCTACCGCGGTGGCGCAGGCGGCCACATCTGCAGTCCTGGCTCCCCGGCATCCCTGCTGAGAGCTCAGCGCCTGACGTGCCAAGGGCACCCGGAGCAAGGACGAGATTTTGCTGCCGGGGCCGGAGGCTCCCCAAAGCGCGGGGCCTACGCAGGGGCTTTCCTGCTTGCACAACGTGGCCTTCGGCGGGAGAGGGAATTAGGGTAGCTCTGAGCGGAAAAGGGCTTCATTGCTCTTCCGTCTCTAAAAAGTAGCCGTTTGATTTGGTTAATGTTTCACTCCATTCAAAGTGAAAGGCAACTGTGACAACAAACGATTTCTCTGAAGGGGCTGAAGTTGCTTCTGGCACAGACTGCGCACGCAGTGAGGCCGCGGGAGGCTCTTCCGGCCTCTTCCCACCCTCCTGCGGCAACAGGGGTTGGACTTGGCTCCCGAAACCTGCCCTGAGGTGGCAACAGCAGCCGCTGGGACCCGCGAGCCCAGGGCACGGGCCCTACACCATGGCAGCGCCACTGTGCCTGCTCCTGCAGTGACTGCCAGTGCTGAGGGCCTGCAGAAGGCTACGGCCCTCCAGGCGGGCGCCATGACCGCCCAGCCGGGCCGTAGCCACCAGTCGCACGGCTTTAGCGGGCAGCAGCACAGGGAAATGCTTTTCTCCAGTTACCTCCCCGAAATCGGCCACTGCGGCGGGCGGGCAGGGCCCAGGGACCGAGGCCTCGATGAGGGCAGGAGGGGCTGTTTAGCCTTGGCAGCTCAGCGGGCAGCCACCCCTGCTCTGCCAGCAGCAAATCGTGCTTTGCGAGGCCAAGGAACAGCTGGGGAGGAAAAGGGCTAATTTACGATGGGCTTCCCGCTTGCCCCCATCCTTACAGTGCCCAGCAGGCCTGGGATGGTGCCTCCAGTCTGGCCGCGTCTCCCAAAGGGCGGGAGCAGCAATTCCCGCACGTGCCTGGGCCCCAGCAGAGCTGCTCTAGGGAGCCACTGCTCCACTTGCCATGGAGGCGATGCTGTGAAGCCTGTCAAAACCAAACCATTTTGTAAATGATGAGGCAGGCAGAGCCCAGGCACCACCAACACAGGTGAGGCCACGATGCAGCCTCCAGTGGGCCAGCTGAGTAGGAGCTGGGGCGTTTATGGTGGATTTGGCCAGGCAGCACCTCTGTCATAAGACCCCAACTGGGACTGGCCTTCTCTAGCGATGACCCACGTTGGGAAGATGAAGTTCGTGTCCTCCACGCTTACCAAGAGCACTGCCTGTGCATTACGTATGAGCTGAAGAAAGCTCAGCGGGGAAGGAGCAGAGGCTGGGGGAGCACTGTGAGCGAGCCTGCTGCAGCAAACCCTATGTGAAGCCTCCCTGGTAGCTCCAGCACAAACCCTACCAGCGCTGGCCCCAGCCATTGCTTCTCTAGGCTGGGCTCCACGGACAAGTTGCTCTGAACCTGCCCCACCACCCGCTGAACCCATCTAGCTCACAAAAGTCTTCCTTGGAAAGAAGGAGCCTGTGAAGTGCCTCGTGATGATCACAGTGGGCTTGCTTGCATCCTCACTCAACGTGAGCCTGGGGGTTGAGGTCTTCCCTCCTTCCTTTGAGCAGTGTCAGAGAGCTTTGAATTAATAAACATTTGCATAAGTGAAACTGATAATTCAGGCCTTGCATTTCCTGCTGAAATGATGGTTGGTTGTGTATGATTAGCTTGCACAGGGGCAAAGACTTGTGGTGGTGGTTGGAGGAGAAAAGGAAAAACTAACAAATGCAAAATCAGGTATTTTATGTCTCTGCACTGATTGTGTTTGTGTCCCGTGGACACGCTAAGAATCCTTCTGTACAGTTTCCCACGCAGTAGGAGTGCTGTGGTCCAGTTTACTATGTGGCTAATGATTACAGGAAGAGTTTGTATTATTTCAGTTATGATGTACAGATAAGTGTAATATATTCCTGATAATAAATACATGCGCACACACATGGGTGGACGCATGCAAACTAGTGTGTACTGCAGTCTTTTCTGTACACATAAACTGGAGCAAATGAAAACCAAAGCAAAAGCCCATTTTAATACAGTAAAGACTTAAACTAGACAGCTCTTCATCCTCCTGGCAAGGGAGCTGGTTGAATGGGCTACCTGATTATGTTTCACATGCTATAAATTAGTTGAAAATTGTCTGGATTCAGTTTTCCTGGGATTTATACGCTTTGAGCATGCTTCCCTCACAACTGAGCCTCTCTTGAGACCAAGAACTGTGTCAGGGGAGGGAATGGCGTTACTCCCTCACAATCTGTTTAGGCTGGATCCTGCCAGAAGAGTTTGGCACAGAAGTCACACATGCACTGCCACTGCCAAATGCTTATTTTGCAAGCTCAAGCCAGCCACATTTGGATTTTGTCCCTGACAGAACCACCCCTCTGCTTTATCCAGTCTCCGAGGTTGCTCAAAATGGTCATTTCATATCCCACCTTCTTAATTTGCCAGACTTTAATCACATTGGCCAAGATGTTTTCATTAAGGTTGCCATGATTCAGCATGAAGGGAAAATTTCTGCAAGTGTTGCAGGCACTTCAGCAGACAAGTGTGTTCCTAGTGCGCTGGACACCCCCTTCCCATGCCCCATTTTCCCATTGAGATCATTTCGTTCTTCAGTCTTAGGCAGAGAGATTAGGAAGGGCCCAGGCCCATCCTATGTCAGGAACCTGTCTGATACTTCCACAGTGAAAGATCTGAGCAGATTTGCTCATGTTCAGTAAAGACCTGCAAGATTTGGGGGAATAAACCTAAGCACGAGCTAGACATACTTGAGCCCTGTTGCCTTAAGCACTGTGCTGTGGAAATGGAGAAAAGCAAGGATCAGAATGTTGGACAATTTCTGCTCATCATGCCCAGCCCAGTGAAGGAAAAGTGGAAAGTTTTGATTAAAATGAAGACTGGGACTGGAGGCAAAGGGTGTGGGAATGGAGCACGGAAACCCAGGCCATGGGGAAAGGCTGGAAGGGGCAGAGCGCCAGCTGCAGGCAACAGCAGCAGACAGGCTTCAGCTCCATGGCCTGAACGTTGTCCTGCGGACTCGGACTCTGCCCTGCTAAATCCCACAAGCAGAACTCATTCACCACACAGCACTTATTTGCTGAGACAAGCAAATTTTGCAATGCCAGGAGCTAAAGCCACGTGGAGGTTCGTTGCCTTCCTCTGCCTTAATTGCCGCTACTACATCCCGAATTTCCAAGTGAGCTGCTAACAACTAACAGCACTCAAAATGCCACTTGTCAGTTACTGCACAGACATGTGGAAGAATCAGACCGATTTAAAAAAGCGCTGTCCACCAGTGTTGCTACAGTCCTATTTTGTCGCTGCAATAAATGCTGATCAAACAGCACCGGGCTAAATTCTGACCACTGGGATGACTTTGTAGGCTCCTGAACTCCCACACAAATGACTGCAGACCCCAGCTCAGGCCACATTTCACAAACTGTGTATTGTCTCATCTGTCTCAAAAAATCTGAAAGAAGAGTTAATGACACAGGATTGAACAGCTCCGCAGAGATGGTGCTCCCCTATAAAGACTGGGACAGCTGGCAGATGTTGAAACAAGCAGGCAAGGAGAGGCAGACCAGAAAATGAGGGTAAACAATAAGCATAATTTATTTGAATATCGAGAAAATGTTTTAATGCTGTACCACAAAATTACGAGTGAATTTCCAAATTCAAAAAGCATAGAGGAAGGGAGAAGTATTTACAGTGTCGCCAGGATAAAAAGTATCTACATACCCATGCTGTGCTCTGGGGGCAAGTTTCACATTTTAAAACTTAAGGCTTGCATCGCTACATGAGTACAGTAAAAAAAAAAAAAAAAAAAAAAAAAAAAAAAACAGGGACCAAAAGAAGCATAAAAAAGGATAAAAAATAGATTTGTTTGCAGAACAAGCATTAAAACTATTGATCACACCTGTAAGAAACTCTGAGAAATCATTAGGAAAATAGACCATCGAACAACTAACAGAAAGATATATATTTATATATTTCGCTTAATAATTAAAAATAAAAAATATACAGACTCTTCCATGGCTTCAGTCAGTAAAAACCACATTACTGCAGAAATGATCCAAACTCACAATAGGTTTGCTAATGCACCAGCTCCAGGTTGTCACCAGTCTTTGTGCTCCTCGTGCCAACTGACGCTGAAAGGCACAACGTAAAGCAAGGAAACTCTTTGCACAGGTCACAGCAGCCCCATCGTCTCAAAAGCAGAAGTTACTACGCCGAAACCGAACGCACTGCCCGTCCTCGAGCGAACAAGATGCCTCGCTGATGAGGAGTGTGCCGTGTCGTGGGCTAACCTCGCTCCTGGAGCACGAGCTGGGAGCAAACGCCCTGAGAAAGACTGAGGCTTGGATCTGGGTGCCAAATATGTCCTTGGATGATCTGGTTGCCAGTCGGGTGTCAGGCATCGCATGGCGTGTTTATTATCCTACAATCAGCTCTGCATAGGCAGGGGGCTACGTACAAACCGAGGAGCCACAGGCAGCACGGGGAGGAGCAGTGAACTTACACTGAAGCCCCTCTCACAGCCAGGATGGGCATCATCATCCTCGCACACATCAAAGGCCCTCCCTGGGGACCCTTATGTAAGGTGGATGTCCTACCTGGGAGTCTTCCCATGGGGCACTCACTAAACAAGCCCCCACCAAATACGGGGACAACCCGCTAAGGCTCAATGTCACGGGGGACAGACACCCTGCGCGTTCTGGCCTCAGCGGAATGAAGAAATGAGACCGCCCTCTAAGCTCACACCCAGCAGACAAGCCCAAGGTGTTGGAAGATACCCACAGATTAAGAAACAAGGATGTTTTTTTTTGTGCAAGATGCAACAGGCACTCTTTCAAAGTCAGCAGTGCCGAGACGCACACGAGCAGAGGAGGGACGGCAGGGCGACTCTTGCTACAAAAACAGCATCACTTGCTCGCACCACCCTTCAAAACAAGTTCCCGAAGCCTGAAAGGACCAGCATGATCGTTTATTCATTTGGACACATGATAGCAAGGCTCATTTGTAAGTGTTTTTCTCAGGGCAGAAGGTCTTGTTCTAGAAGGAGTTTAAGAAAACCCACTGGAATTGATTCATATATAAAACACAATCACTACAGAAGCTGATTTCACAAAACGCAAACATAATGTTCCACAGTATTGCTTTCTGTTCTCTGGGTTAGGAGGAAAGGGAGGACATTAGCTCCCTACTTCCCAGTGTGAAGTAGCCAGTGATAGGGACACTCTGTACACTGGAAATAAAGGTTTGTTTTCATCTGGGTAGGAGAAGGGTAGAAGTGCCAACAGAAAGCCCTGCTGCCAGTGGAAACTTCACCCTTCCAAAACCTGCCTATAAACAATAACTAGAACTGCCAAACACTTCTGTCATTCATGGCCTCAGTCGTTTAAGCATTAACAGTGTTTTTGTGAGAGGTTCACGCCACTGCAGTTCCCTCTCCCTGGTGCGACCAACAGGACACCTCTGGGCTGCTGGTCCCTCAGCCGGCTCCAAGCCTGGTATCCGAACCCTGGATGGGGCTCCCTAAGGAAGGGCAGCCCAACGCCACCTCTACTGCTTCCAACATCCCAGTGAAAGCGAGGAGGAACCGAGGATGAGGAACCGCTGCAGTGAGGAGCTCACCCGGCCGCATCCCCGCCACCACCACCGCGAGGCACTCGCGGTCGTGAGGACCCTGCCTAACCTGCCCTCCGTGCCTCCTGTCACATTGGCACGCTGGAAGTAACCAAATTCAGCAAAATCAAGATCAGCCCTTCAGGCCAGAAACTACCTTGAAAAATCAGAGAGGCCATTTTCATTACATCTCTCAACTTTGTCAGAGAGGGACATATTCTTGCACTAAGCATCCCAGAAAAGGCATCACTTCTGTAGTCCCACCTCTTCATATAGTAAAATGCTCTGCATCTGTACAAAATATTCTTATAATAACAAAGCAAAATAATTATGAAACTATTTACAAAGAAAAGCCCAAATGAGTGCAGGCATATTGTTCACAAAAGCAAGATGATAGCAGCATTTGCATGTGCTCAAAGATACCTGGCTCGATTTATGCCACATGCAAACATCAGCAGGGAAGCAAAGGAGACAATAAAAAATAAAATAAGTCACCCATTCAGCAAAGTCATTGCCCTTGTCCTACAAAGAGGTCAAATTCTGCCTTTCAGCTTACAAAATGAACAAGCCAGGGGCAGATGCAGCCATGAGAAGGGTAGGGAAGGAGCCTGGAGCTGCAGTTGTGTCCTACTCATGTTCTCCTCTCCAGGGCAAGTCACATAGAGAGGAGAACAGGATGTCCCCACTGCCAGCTCCGTAGGGAGAAGCAGGTACACAGAGAGCAAGGAGAGACCTGAACTTCTCTGTCACTGCACAGGGTTGTGGACTCTCTCCAGCATCTTATATTTAGTGAGGAGCAATAAGGTTGTGGAAATCATGATGGAAGAGTTGGAGACAGCACTAAAGAGCTCGGATCCCCAACAGTAAATCTGCAGATAGCTTTGGGACTGGTTCAGGTAAGTGCACATTCAAATACAAAATGTGGCGAAACTGAAAGATTTTCCTATGAACTTTCTCAGAGAAAAGGAAACTGATGGAAAATGACCCCTATCAAGACTTTCCCTTTCTTCTAAATGCTGCCATTAAATGCCACAAAAGCAGAAATAAAGTCATGGAAGATAAACACCAAAACAGATCCCTAAGTAGACAATAAAAATAATTTAACATTTATAAAAAAAGATTACATACAGCAAGAAACCTGCATATCTTTAAATAGTTTTCTTTGGAAACACACTTCCAGTCAGAGTTCAGCCCCTTCAAATCTTCATGCCAAATGTGGTAATTGCTCAGAACCTGGTACCCAAGGTGGAGAAAAACATCCCTACATTTTTGGCACAATGGAAAACTTCCCTTTTGACTTTCTATTTTTTACCCTTCCACCACATCTTCAGTGCTTTCAGTGTGGAGTGTGCTGAGTTTGTGTGTGTTTAAGAAGGCAGACCTCAACCTAGTGGATTTCCATTTTGATATTCTCTTCTTTGCTTGAATAAGACTTCATATAGGCCCAGGGAAAACAGGCTTGGCAGACAGCAAAGACCCAGCATTTGCAGCAGACCATAACTTTTCATTTTGCATATGAAAATGCAGTCTGAAAGTGCATTGGAAATGCACACACAAAGTAATGCACACATTAATTCCATCTAATTCCAACTCTGAGAAGAAAAGCCTCCCAATTTAATAAAAAAGAAGGCCAAGACCCTGCCAGGTGGGTAGCAGGGCTTTAATTCTCTCTTGGAAACCTTCAAGAGAGATGGTCCTCGGTCAGGCTGTAGGCGCTGGGAGATGTGATTCCTGTTTCTGCTGCACCAGGTTCCCCGTGAGACCTTGGCCAAGTCATTCAGGAATCTATTCTACCGCTTCCCATCTATGTGATGGGGGGCAGAGCATTTCTTCAGAGAAGAGCTGTGCTGACAAACACAGTAAAGATCGACAGGTATTCAGAGGCAGAAGTGTGGAGGATGCCTAAGACAGACAGCGCCCCCTCAGAGAAGAAGAGGGGATTTAATGCAATATTTGTGTAGGATATATTTTCTAGTACAAATTAAAGCACAAATTTAAATCTGTGCCATTATATGGGTATAACCCACCACTGTGATGCTTCAAAAAGCCTGTTTTAGAGTTGCATACTTGGATAGGACATTAGAGAGAATTAAAAAACCTTTCACCCTGTAACCAAATCAAGGCTACATCTGCATTGCTGACTCAACACGGACCCCAGCCTCATGCTCTGAATTTCTCACCCTTCATGACAGCCAAGCTCTGGAGCAAAACCCAGCTGCAAGCCCAGCCAGGGCACAGTGCCTTGGCATGGCCCAAGAGGATCCTGGCCCAGGGGAGCAGAGCACCCCTGAGTGCCACACAGTGTCACATGCCTCATACTGGAGCACATTTTATTGATTTTTGTGAGTACAAAGCACACAGACCAGGGAGCTCTGCTGAGCCCCACTGAGGCCCATGCTCCGAACAGGATCACAGACCGAGTCAGTAACCTGTTTCTAGAGATGATCTCCCGTGCCACCAAGAAAACTTGTCTCAGCAAGCCAGACCTCAGTTTCATGATGTTTTTTGGGGGCAGGAGGTTACACACTCTACTGGCAGCACTGTAATGGAGTTACTGTATATCCTCATGTCCTTCACCTGGGAGAGGGGCTACCAGCTACGAGACTCTCGCATGCTGGTCACCAGAGGATTTTGAGGACCCTGAAGATCTTTCTATACATCTCTTTCTAGGGGCAGGAATATGATTCACCCACTGAACCAAACAAAATTCTCAAGGCCAAATTCCTTCTTATTTCCAGTGGCCTGTACTGCTGGCAATTATATTGATTTCAAATGAAATGGACGCACAGAAAGGAAAATAAGGCCCTACTTGAGTCCTGGGCTCAAAAGCACTTCTGCCAGCCACCTCCCCATTTCAGTAATGGCATTGATAAGTCTTGATATGAAGAGGTAGGAAGCTCTTTGGAGACACCCATTCTATTAAAACCATTCAAGTACTTGCACCAAATAGTTTTGACTAAACCCTCTGCTGAGTGTATAGTTAGCAGAAACATTGTCCTGCACTATCTGCACATTTGCAAATGGCCATTCACCTGACAAGTAGCGACCATAAACCCTCCCAGCATTTCACAGCAGCAGTGCACTTGAAGGAATATGAGTACTTAATCAGTTTAAAAAAGTTAAATACAATAAAATCATGAAACCTGATATTTTAAAGAATGTAAATCTTGCAGGTGCTCTCTTAACTGGGTGAAAGCGTAGGTTTGGCGAGAGCCTTTTTTGTGTGTTCACGTGGTACAGCTCACATCAGGTGAAGTAACCAGCTGATCTAAGCACAACATTAGCATCGCAAGAGCTGCTCCATTTATAATCAAGTAGAGTATCTGTGGGGAGGTAATTCACAGGGTTACTGAGAGAAGGACCTTTGTGAGGCCTGGTTTCATAGCAGCATTTAAGGTTATCTGGCACACAGAAGCAGCCTTCTCTCTACACATTGGGGAAAAAAAAAAAAAAAAAAGAGGGAGGAAGTGCATAGCCCCAGATTAGCTGACAGTGTCGCTGGGCGTATGCCAGAGGTGTGGCTTTTTCCTTGTGATCCCTTTTAACTGTGCTACTAAGCAAATTGCAAGCTGTAGCAACAAGGCTGGGGATTCCCACCTTATGCTTCATTATTCCTGCATTACTGATTAACCAGACGAAACACTTCAGGTTCCCCCAACAAAGCTTCCTTTGCTGCAGCAGTTCCTCAGTTGCCCTTAAGCCCAACGGGCAGTCATTTGCAGCTCTCTGAACCAGTGTCCGTATTTCTCTCCGTGTCTGCTGAGGCCGAATACGTGGCTTCCACACTGTGCCACATTCCATAGGTAAAGTAGATAATAAAGCCTGTGGGAGCCAAGTGGAAAGGGCTACATTAGATCTCTAAGGAAACAGAAACCACTGTTCACACCTACAGAAACAGGTTACATCACAGGTAAATCAAGCCATCCTGATGGCTACCTTGCAGCAGACAACTACTGTCTTCCTTAGGGGAAAATAAATAAATAAATAAATAAACCTAGGAGGTCATTCTTTAAAAATTGATCTATCCCTTCCCAAAACATAAGAGAGAAACCAGGGTTGATTACAGAACAAACTCTTCATGTTTTTGAATGAGTCCATCCAATGATTTGCCTTCTGCATGGAGCCTTCTCTCTCCATTGGTGTATTGATAGCCACTGTTGCAATAAAAATGTCCATAACTGATGCTAATCAAACAATCACCTTTATCACAAATTCTACCTTCTCCATGTGGCTGTCTGGAATATCCTGGGACAGAGCACAGCTCCTCCAGCTCCAAAAGCACCAGCCTCATCACTTGGATGGCAATCCAAGTTGAGCAGACAAGGAAGGTTGTACAGCCCCTTGTGCAATGAGTGAGCAGTTCTCATTCCACTAAGGAAGCAAAAGTACTATACACACACACATATTTATGTGGTTAAACATACACATACACACACGTACTTCCTTACTACCACTTCTCAGAACTCAGGTGCTCAGAGCTCAAGAATATAATCATGATTTTAAACCAGCTGATAAAAGCGGCAGTGAAAAAAATTAAAAGCCCAAACCCAAGGCTATTCAGACTATTCAACTGCATACTCTGCTCCTTGGCTCACAGCCATTCTATTGCTCTGCCTTTTAACACAGATTTCTCTCAGGGCGACACATATCTAACACGTCCCCCTTCTGCATGTTGTCAGGTTTTGATATACAAAGGGCAAAACCTTGAAGTTAGGTACACCGAGAATTTTACAAGTTAAAGCCAAGAGCTTTACACAAGAGTTTTGAGTGAATCTGTCTCTCATTGCATAAGGCAATGCTTTTGTATTCTTGGGATATCCTCAGACCATGACACCTTGGGAAAGTGTTAACATTCCTAAGTAATATTATTGGAATGGGAAAGGGATCTACTATAAAAACTGGACATGGGCAAAAAGGGAAGCTACCTGGAGTTTGCCTTGACCAAGCTCAGAGCATAGAAACAGGCAGTCTCTTCAGGAAGCCATCCTTGACTCTTACCTCTTTGATCCTCTTTCTACCATCAAAGAGGGAAGCTATAAAAAAGTATCCTGATAAAGCCCTTAAAGTCTTAAAGATCACCAGAAAGTCATAAGGCAATCACAGACCCATACCACACACTGGTTAAGATCTTGCTCTTCCCATAAAATGGTGAAAAAAGGATAACATTTGCATCATCTTTTATAGAGCTGCAAAGGAAGCCATTATGGAGACAAGATTATGCACAAGATGGTTCACGTGTAGTTTTGCCAACATAAAAGGTTTCTTGACACTTAAATTTAACACAAAACTTGAGATACACTGCCTGAATGGCTTCAGTAAAGTCAATGTGATTACCCAAGGATGATGAGAGTGCAAAATCCCTCCCCAGAATGCTACAGTAAGTCTATGGTTAATAAATTCAAATAATTTTAAACGTATGCTTTTTTTTCCTCTGTTAAACTCACCAATGAGCATCCAGACTGCAAA
Organism: Nothocercus julius; assembly: GCA_013398735.1. Classification (NCBI taxonomy): domain Eukaryota; kingdom Metazoa; phylum Chordata; class Aves; order Tinamiformes; family Tinamidae; genus Nothocercus; species Nothocercus julius. The sequence continues at coordinate 575,174 of VZSV01000171.1, read as the reverse complement.
ACGTATCCATGTGCCTATATCTAGTTGCATCATGAGGTAAACATTCACAAAAATACTCACAATAGGAAGAAGAGGCAAAAGAGGTACCTGAAAAAAAGAAAAGAGGAATAAATTACATCCATAGGACAGATGAAGAGAAAGGCAAGAACATCACTTCCCTTGCAAACAGCAAGCGATGCCTGTTAACAACTCTTTGGCTGCCAGGTCCTAGAAAAGGTAAGTTTAGATAAAAATGCAGGATAGGATGTGAGAGTGATGTGAAAACCGCCTGCTGCACTCCATTTTAAGAACAATTCTGCTGGTTTTGTATTTTGAAATAAGGAAACAGACAAACTTTACCTGGAATTGTGTGGGGGAAGGAGAGAAGGAGAAAAAACAAGGACAACATCATGACAGGCACCTATTAAGGAACAGAAAAGGACAGAGGGGACTTTCAGAAGGACAGACTTGAAAAACTTCATCCCTCAAGTTACTCCACCAGTGTAATTAAGCAATCCATTTACCATTTAGTCAGTTACTAGATTGTGGGGGTCTCCTTTTTTACTTCCTGAACTGCCAAACATAACTCATTGAACTGCTACTTTAGCTTCACTTCTGTTCAGTAAGGAAAAGATTATTCGGAGATCTGAAGGCAGAAGGTCAGGAGAGTCAAATCATCACAACATACGAACCTCCATCACTTTAAAGGAGCAAATAAATGAATACGGCAGAATAATCAACTTGAAAAACTCTGCAGTTGCCAATAAATTCAAGATATCAGTAGGTAAAGACATTAGCAGGAACATTAAAAGGAGTTTCTAACAGAAAGTTTTTTTCTGACAGAAGGTAGTAAAAGTACAACTGAAAATCATCACAGAGCTACAGGAAATACAGAAAATAGACAGGAAAGAGTAAGAGACTAGTGAAGCAGTATCAAGAATCCTTTAATGATCTGAGAAGCAAACAAGTGATTCAGTAAAGCTGAAATGCAAAAATCAGAACATAATGCCTGTACAGACAAAATGAGAAACAACAAGCTAACAGAACTATAACTGGCAATAATACAAAGGTCTGTGAATATGCTGAAACTAAGTGGAAAATGAAGAAAATTCCCTTCACTCATAAGGGAAAAGAGGATGCACAAACAGAAACAGTCTGAAATGCTGTAAGCCTGTTTTAATTCAAGTTTCACATACACATGCAAAAAGAAACATTATGGTGGCCAGTTGCTCAACAGAACCATAATTAGAGGACTGGCACACGGATTAGAAAATGAAAGAATATTTTCCTAAATGAAATCTTGTCAACTCAGTAGGGACAAGTGAAATTTCCCTAGGGGGGCAAAGTATGTAGCTAGAAATCGCAGAAGTAATCCTTGGACCAATTACAAGCATCTCTGAAAGCTTTTTGGTAGGCCAGTAAGGTCTCCAGGTACTGGAGAGAGGAGAAATACAGAAATACAGAGAAATAACTGGGGAACAAAGCAATGAGCCTTGGATTCCCAGAGAGAATTTCAAGAAAAATTACTAAACAGTCCAGCTGTAAATGCCTAAAAGACAACATGGAGATAAGAAACAGCTACTGCAGATTGACCAGTGACAGGTCTGATTTTTTTTTTTTTCTTTGACAGGGTAGTGGCTAAAGCATAAAAAGGAGGTAAAATATGCCAAGTCCAAGGCAGAGAGAACATCTCAGAGGCAAGTTTAGCAAATAGAGTCTAGATGACCATTCCTGAATTTTCTGCTCCTCGACACGTTTGCTTCCACTTCTGGGACTATATGCCCAAAATGGCTGCAAACACAAATCTGGGAAACTGTGGTTGGATTAAAGTATTCAAATCTGAGCATTTGCTGAAAAACTCTAATTGAAGAGCAATCAAAATGAGAACAGTTTGAAGGATATGATTAGAACTCAAAATGATCTTGATAAACTGGAAAAATAGCTTGAAATCAATATGATTAAATAAAGTCTTCTGCTCTGGCCGCATCCCTATGCCAGATTGTGCCCTCCCAGCTTCTGCTGGACCCCAGGGCCATTTACATTTCAGTGGTCCTCTCTCTCCAAGTCCTCTGTTATCCCCACTGTCCTTACCACTTGTGGTTTTCCTTTCCAACTCCATACTAAAACCTCTCAGCTAACTCCTTCAGTCTCTCTTTCTTCACTGAATCTGCTTCTGGCCCTGGGGTACTGCTTGCCACAGTGCTCCTTATGCTGTGCTGCACTTTGCAGTGTACTGAAGAGAGCACAAGATCTCTCTCCCTCTCAAGAACTACACTGACGTTTGAGATTAAGGGAGACTCAGCTTGGCTCTGACTGGACATCCCTTATGTCGTGAACACGGACACTGAAAGACTGTAGCCACACTAGCTGAAAAGCTCAAACCACCAGATACATTACAGACCTACACAGAAAAGTTCACGTCAGATACATATTCCCATCCTGTCCACTTGGCCAAGTCCCTCATTCTGATGCAGGCCAACGCGCATTTCCTCCTCCAGCCAGCTCCCGAACAGCAAACTTCTGGCCACAACTCCTGAGACACTCACCTTAAAGGAGAGCTTGGTTTTGCTTTCAGGCTGTTTCCATATAATGAAGCTGACAATAAGAACAAGGATTGCAGCAATAATCCACATAGTCTTTATCAGAATGCTTGGCTCAAGGGCAGTCAAGATACAGCTACCCACAATAAGGAAACCTGTAAATAGACACCAAAACATATTGATTCTTCTTTTTAGGAATGAAACAGAACAAACAAACAAAAAATACAAACAAACTGCAGAATCTGAAAGCTCAGCAAACAAACTGCAAATCAAGAAAAAAACAACTGTAAGAGGTATGCCCTTGCCCCCAAACACCCAACATCCCTTGGCCAGGAGGTACACCCAACACTTCAGGTGAGAAATTTAATGTTAGATTTGTCTTCACCTTGTCCCTTACAAGAGTTCATCAAATTTGCAAATAACCAGTTACAAACTAGAAAGTGAGCTTCCCCTTAACAGTGAATCCAGGGGCCTACCAACTGGTTCAGTGCCCCAAAGCTGTACAGCCCAGTGCTTACCAATGATGAAGGTTGAGACATTCACCACATAGCCAGAGAATTTGGAAGGGTCTGAGTTTGGGGGACATAGTATGGCTTTGAGGGAACATTTCTCCTCTTCCTCTGGCAGAAAACCTGCCTGAGATTCACTCGTGCTTACAGACTCATTGTTATCCGTCTCCTCTGTTGTTCTAGCCATCTGGTATGCCAAATTGGGCTGCTCTGGCTGATACCTAGGAAAAGAGAAAATGAAACAAGGAGGCTGTTGCCCTGGCACAGAGTACTGCTCGTTTAAAAGCCATGCAGATAAGCATAACTGTTCCCCAGATCACTATAGTGATCACTATATGAGTATAGTTTCAGACACTGTAGTCACACACATCATCTGCAGCCTTCTGTTTCAGGGGAAAATTTGAGGAATACTGTGGCCATTATGTAAGCAAATACGGTCCACTTTCATCACCTAGAACTTGGCTGTACTTCATAACTGTTTTAAGCAGGACAACCTAGTCTTTCATAAACCATATCATTGATATCACCAACACATGGCTGGGCAACAGTAGTGAAAACTGGAGAAGAATACGGCAGGAGAACAGTCCTTTTCAGGCTTTTTATGTCTGGGAGTTCAGCTATAGTGTTTTGGAGTAAAAGGCAGTTGAACTATCATCTCAGCAGATATCGCACCCTGGCAGCTGCTGATCACAAAGTGCTGTTCCTGGTGCTCAGTGCTCCTCCTTTCTAGTTTCTTCTATTAGTTTGTCTGCTGCCATGCTGGGAATGAAGAGGTGAAGTAAGAACTATAATTTTTTTGTTGCATGGGTATATAGCATCTCATTCAAGGCGGGCCCTGATGCGCAGAGAGATTTATATAGAAAAACTACTCTTACAACCTTAAATTCCCTTCAAAGGAAGTTTTGTTTGTGGCACTCTGTCACAAGCCTGAGTAAAGGAAAGGGTCACTACAAAAGACCCCTTAAAATCATTTCTGAGGGAACGCATTTGTGACAGGGCATTTGTGAAATGTTGTGAATTGCGAAATGTTGCCTCATACAGAAACCTGTGAAAGGGGAAAGGCTGAGTCCTGGTGACAAATTCATTGCACTCCATATGATAGACACAACAGCTTGCAAAAACAAATTAAGAAGTCATTTGCAGCTTTATGGAAAAGGGAGGACTCAGAAAACAGACACAATGCAACAGGGGCAAGGAAACTCCTCAAACTCTGGGCAGAGAGGCAGAATGGACAACACAGGCACAGAGCAGAGGAACTACAGTTAGGCCTTTCTCCAGCTGAGAGGCAGTTCTTCGTTCCATGCATTTGCTGACAGCCCATGAAAGGCCTCCAGGAGGCTCCAGTAGGACAGAAACATCCCTTACCAGCCTTTTCCCTTGACTCCCTTTCCAAAAGGCAATACAGCCAGAGGCTGTAGTCCCTGTGCAGATCAAGAGCAATGATGATGCAGACACTTAGAGCAGCCTCCTCTCACCCTGCCCATAGGTACATCTTCCAGGAGACTCAAGGTTTGACCACTGCAGAGGTGGACCAATGCAAAACCAAGTTCAGCGGATTCCATCGCAGATCCAGTTAGCACATTGCCCCAGGAAGTTAAAGAAATAAGCCCTCCACATGAGCAGCTGGAGATGTTCACAGTCTTACTGAGTCTACAGAAATAACAAGGGCATCTGACTGGGTGGATTTTTGTCTATGTGGTAAAAGAGGGGCTATTTCTTTCTCCATACCTCAGTACCAATACGCAGGCTGCCACCAAGGAATAAGCCAGGAGAGTCCCAATAGACATGAGATCCACAAGATCTTTCAAGTCGAAGAGAAAGGCCATAACAGCTGTGGGAGGAGAAGAAGGTGAAAGAGGGAAGTAAAAAAATCAGTAACACTGTGGAGTAGCCACATTTCAGCAGCTAAGAGACGAAGCAGACAAAGTATGACTGTTTCTCAGGATTCAGCAAGGGATTCGAGCCACTCCATAAAGCATGACTCAAGCATCTTTGAACACCAAAGGCCTTGCAAGGCTCTGAGCCTCACAGGCTCTCACACCACACCCTCACTAACTGAAACCAAAAGCAGCATTTATTACAGTAAATGCCAGACTGTTTTTCTTAAATGGGTGTGCTGAAGCAGGGTGTGCTGTAACACACCCATTACAAAAGCCAGACTGGGGCTGCTGCTAAGTTTTTTACCTTATCTAGTTCTTCATTATCCTGTCTTGATTCAAGACTTCCTGAAGAAAAGAGTGTTGGAGAAGCAGCTGTGTCAAACTCAGCAGGGCCCAGGCTGCCCCTGCAGGAGGTTGAAATGCTCCACAAGAGCTTAGAGCCCAACAGGACAATCTGGCAACCACTCCTCAAACACCGCACATCCTTACACCAGTGGCTTATCCCGGATTTAAAGCAGTAGTACAGAGAAAGCTGCAACACTGGCCTGTTTGTTAATTATTTGGAGGAAGGAGGCGGCTGTGAGGAGAAGGTAAGCTGATCTTCATTATCTGGAAGACTTAATTCCCGTGTTCTTGTGGAGCGCAGGATGGAAGGAGAGGACAGGAATACTACCAGCTGTGACTAACTGATTAACAAATGCCTATGCCACAGGGCCCATCTGCCTGTCTCTGGCTGTCCTGGCATCCTCTGCCGAGCACCTTACCTCAGGCTGTGCATGACATCTGCAGCCAAGCCAGGCCAACAGCCCCAAGGAGCCTGGAGCACAGCTGGCTGCCCACTGCAGGGGCTAATTATTTTTAAAGCCAGCAGCGTGCACAAGGAGTGGATGAAGGCAACTCTCGGTGTGACACAGGATGTCAGCAATGGGCTCCAAGAAGGTGGTACAGGCACAGAGAGCTACTCGTGCTCGCCCAGGCTCTGCACTCGCAGGGGTGCCGGACAGCCAAAACATTTTCTGTGAAGTCGTGCTGTGAAGCACAGCAGTTAAGTAAGTAGGCTAGAGCACAGCAGACTTACCTGCTCCTTATGCTTTCTTTCTATTCATTCATGAAAATCTTTTGGATCTTACCTGCAACAGTTCCTGATGTCACCGTTGCAATTATTGGAGTTTTTCTTTTCTCGTTGATTTTAGCCAAAAATTTAAAGAGAAGCCCGTCTTCTGCCATGGCATAAATTATTCGAGGCATCGGAAACATGGAGCCAAGGAGACTAAGGACACAGAGAGAGAAATAATCTACTTATATTACCTCACGCTGAGCCCAGGCTCACAAAAGGGAGCATGTTTATCGCAGTGCAAACACAGAACAGGTGGTTGTGGCTTTCATTCACTTCAGCTTCTCCTTCAACCACCCCCTACAAACACCCGTGTTGCTGATAGCTGACAACCGAGCTGCAAACCTAAATCTAAATCTAGCTATGGGGCATGGAAACGGACAGATTTTATGGCAAAATAAACATAATCTCTCCAAGCCACTATGATCTGCTCACCTAACTAACTATGTTTAAGTTGTTCTAAAGCAATAGATCTCTAAAGTACAAGACAGCATGATATATTCTGCCTCCAGCCTTCCCTGCTTCCCATCCAGCACATGACGGCTGTCATGCTGTCAATCCAGAAAGATAGCCCTGGGCATGGTAATCCCTATACATTCCAGAAGATGCACCCTGCAATACCTCAGCAGGTCTGCTCGCCACCCAGGAGGCCAGGATGTCTCCCAGGCAGACTCTGTTCGCACTCTATAGCTGCCTCCGTGACTTAGTCAATGAACCAGACTTATATTCAAGAGATGCACCTGCTTGGTTTGCTGCTAGGATGGGAGCTTTTGAAGTGAGATTGGCCATGCACATCTCTGTAATCTATTACAGGATGAAACTCTTCTGAAACCAACAGACCAGAATTTCACCCCTAAAATCAATTCCTCTGCTGATAATGCAATGCAGAACTGGAGAAATGAGTGAAGACAGGGAAGCTGGGCAAGAACTGAGCTTTAACACGTCATTTTAAAAGGAGCTGGAGATATGCATTTGTCTTGATAAATATAGAAGAAGAGCAGTGTCTTACCTTGTTGAAAGTGCACACAACGAACCAACAGCCACAGCATAATTGGCTCCATCCCAACTTACATATTTAAAGGCATTAGGTAAAGGACTATTGGTATCCAGCTGATAGTAAGGCATCATCAGCGTGAGAGCAGCTGACACACCAAAATAAGCAACAAAACAGATGAGCAGAGATGCCACGATGCCAATGGGAATGGCCTTCTGAGGGTTTTTTACCTCTTCCCCTAGAAAAAAGAAACTGAAGCATCAGGTAAATGACAACAAGGAACTTCATCCCATTCTAACACATTCTGGATACAGCTTTCAAAGGCTCTGTGAGCAGTATGTTGCAGTTCTCCTGCATAGAGTTGCCTACTGATCATGGCCTTAAGAAACCAGTTCACTTACATCACCCTGGCTCCTGTCACTTCTTCTGACATGGAGGTCTTGTAAACTCCAATTGGACTAAAAGCAGTCCTTATTCTAAGAAGGCTATTTTTTATTTCCAATTATTCCTACTATCCCACTGACACTGTGGTCCCCAAAACAGTCCACTAGTAACAACTGATGGAACAACAAATTATCACACAGTTGGGAAGCAAACAGTGGAGTGAGAATTTAAGTTGGCATTTCCACCAAAGCTGTGAAGTTGTGAAATCAGCAACACATGTGCCCAGTTCTAGGGAAAATCAGAGTTTGCACAGCATCTTACTATCATATGGATCTTTGAAAAACCCTCTTAAAAAGAGGGCTTTCTCCCTTATTTATGGGCAACAAACCTGAGATGAATGTGCAACAAAAACACACCACCAAAATTCAGGCTCCGATTAGTTAAGAAACATTTTGAGCATTCCCCTCCAGAACCACTCACGGAATCACAGAATGGTTGACGTAGGAAGGGGCCACTGGAGAACCTCTAATCCAACCTCCTTGTTCAAGCAGGGTCACCTAGAGCACGTTGCATGGGATTGCAACTAGGCAGCTTTTGAACTTCTCTAAGGAGACTCCACAGTCTCTCTGGAAGGGCAACCTCTTCTGGTGCTCGGTCAAGAGCTTCTGATCTATGCCATTTCAGAAGGAGGGAAGAACTAGACACCACGTTGACCCCATAACTAGACTCCATAAATCTAGGTGGATATGTTTCTCTTCCAGGGAGAAGCTCTGGGGTTAGTTGGAGTAATGGAGCCACAGTTTCTCAAACTTCTTGGAACAAGAAGCAGTGCGGGGTTATCTATCTTTGTGATGACCTTCTCCTTCTGGTCTGGCTTTGAAACAGCTTAATTCTTAATAAGCAGGAAAGTGAGGAGATTCCTTTCCTTCTTCAGGAAACTGAGATTCTTACAGTAGAAATCAGTCACTGCTGAAGGCAGTGACTTGCAAACTCCTGCTCAAAGAGTTCCTCCCTCTCTGGCTCTTTTTAAATATTCCAAGCCAGGTGGAACATATTCAGCTGCAGGCATCCTACTCCAGAATAAGTTGTTGATTAAAGGATCATCTGGAGGTAGTGGTTCAAACCCTGTCAATCAGACAAGTCATCTGAACATTTTTTTTTTTTCCTCTCCAGGTACCTAACTGACCTAACTGAGGACTCTTACTGGGTTATTGTCATCAGCAAAAATCCATGGAATTGGGCCCTGCAGGCAAAGTAGGACAGAGAGAGCTGCTTTTGTGGGTTATAAGGTCTAGCCATTTGCCACAGCAGCTGTAAGTCAAAACTAGCTAGAAGTCAGGCACCAAGGGACTTGTGACATATTTAGCTCTGTGAGAATAAGGAGACAGCTGAGTGAAAATATATTTGGGGCTGAGGTTCAGAGGGATAATGAATGCTGTGTCCTGAATTACCATTACCTGGTGTAACCCCGTGTAACATTATTGAAAGCCAGTCTACCAGCAAACAGGCTCATAACAGGAATGAAGACATCCTCCCTCTTACCTGTGGTGGCAATGCAGTCAAATCCCACGAAAGCATAAAAACATGTGGCTGCCCCTGAGAGGACTCCGTTCAATCCATAGGGCATAAACCCTCCAACGCCATAAAGCTTTTCTCCCTGTGTTTGACTAAAAGGCATGGCACTTGGTTAGAAGATATATTGCCCAGTTGGGAACAAGCCAACTATTCATAGCATAGATGAGTATTTTCTCTTTTTCACACAGCCAGCAGACAAACATCAGACAAAATGCTAAGCCCTACCAATTACTGCAATTTGCAACAGACTGGGAAGTGCATTTAAAAAAAAAAAAAAATGTTCATGGTTTATGCCTATAGCCCACATCTATTAGGATAAAAATGTCTTGACTGAGACAGAGATAAAATAATGAAGATTAAAGTACTTCTACTATTACCATGTGCATGCATATATGCACATTTACATGTGCTCATTATAACAAAGCTTTTGAAAAGCACAGCATGCAATTCTGGAAAAAAAAAGATTTAAACCACACGCTTCTCACCTAAAATGGACTAAGGCAAAGTGTAGATAAGTACACATCAGAGAGCAATTCAAAATGTTGTGACTCTCTAAAATGAGCTCAGTCCTGAATCCTGAACTTTAAAATTGACTGTGACAAGCTCATATCCAAACCTGCCTGCAACCCTGCTGGAGGAGAGGAGCCTTCATCGCTGGTAGGAGCACAATCTCTTAAACAGGTCAGACCTAAGGCACAGCACTAGCATAAATTTCATGAAACACAGCAAATGTTTCTCCAGAAACATGAAATGGTGGCAGCAAGGTGACAACAGACAGAAAACCATCATTTGTAGATAAGAATAAGCAAGCATTTTTTTTTTCCCCTGAGTACTGAACATGAGAAATATGGCAGGGCAGGGGAGTCCCAAATGTCAGGAAAAAAAAAATATATATATATATATATATTTATATTTATATATATATAGTGTTACATTTCAAAATATGCCATTATTCTTCATTCAAACACGACAAAACCATCCCATTTGTGTGTGCAGGCAAAGCTGCAAAATGTAATCTCATTATCAATAATGCAGGCAAATGCCTTGCTGAGCCTGATCCAAAATTCATTAAAGTTAAGAGGCAGGCTCCTACTGATTTCAGCACATTCTGGATCATGTGCCTCGTTTGAGTCACATGTGTACAAAACCCTCTTCAGCTCAAGTAATTTTGGTCAGTCAAAATTCAAGAAAAAGAAAAATTCAAATAAATAAATGTAAATCCTGGATCTGTGAGCCTAATCAGGTAAAAGCATTTCAACTCTTCTTGGCTGTAGAAATTCATCTGAGACTTATATGAAAACTTGCCTCTTATTTACTGAAATAGCCCAGACAATCCAAACATGGATTACTCTGGAAACGATGATGGAGTAAAATAAAACCTAAGATACATTTTACAAAAACAAGAAGTGCTATGGGTAAGAATGCTACAATTATTGGTAATTACTCAAGAATAGTATTAGGAAAGGAGGATTTTTTTTTTTTTTTCCTATAGAAGAAATTTATTTGTTGGAAAAAAAAAATTATTAGTAGGTCAAATTTTTCAGAGTCTCCATAAATAGCTTGTTTGTACCCAAGCCTAACTGACCTATGAAACATGTATGAATCTCTCCAGCTAGTGCCAAACTCTGCTTCCTTACAAGCCACCAAAAAGGGTGCAGGCAGCAAGCCAGGACTGAATGGAGGAACATGGAGATACTTATAAGCCAGAGCAAGGGGTCTGTGTTGCACAGCCTCAAACAAAAATGAACAGCCCTGTATCACCAGCAACCCTTCTAAGCTCCTTTATTTTGGCCTTGATGGGGGGAAAGGATTTTGGCAAAGCAACCTTATATCATTAAAAATGGATTTCTCATAAGCTTGCTGCAATGCACTAAAATACTCTGCAACTTGCTTTCCTTTTTACTGAGGCATTTAGGACAAAGCCTCCAAAGGTAAAACAGCAGCTTGAGGATCTTGTCCAAGTGCCAAAAGGAGTCACATAGCTTTATTTGGCAATGGTTTAAGATAGGCACCAGAGCCTGCATGGTGTAGACATGAGTATGAGGTTATATATATAAAAAAATCTTTTTTTTCTCAAAATTATATGCCATATTTGTCGTGATGCTGAAAAAGGTCACTTATCCAGCAGGACCTACATTCAGACTACATGACTCCTTTTGGTTTCAACTCACCAGCCTAGCCTGCTTTCAGCAAACTCCCATGGAAACTTGCCTTATTCCCCAGAGCTTTTGGTGAAGAAGGGAGCAACCCTCTTGAAGAATTCTGAGGGTATCACCACGCAAGGCATCCTATAAGCTTGCAATCAAAAAATGCATCAATTTTAGAGCTGAGTAGATAAAGTCCAACCTACTTGTCTCCATGAATGCCATGGCTGATGTTGTATATGTCCTGCTCAGTCAGCTGCCAGTTTTTAATAGACCCTTTCACGAAGCCGGATACCATGACAAAGCCAAGAACGAGAATGTTGATGCAGGTGAACACTTTGTTCACAAGGGCAGACTCCTTCACTCCAAAAACTAAAAGTCCTAGGAAAAACGGCAAACAGGCAGTCAGCAGCATGCACGGAGGACATAAAAATAGCACAGTTACAAATAGGAGAGTTCACTTTCTGAAAACAGAAGAGCTGCAATAATGATGCACTCTGCCCTTGTCTCCCCACAAAGCCAAGGCAGGGTAAGCACAAATTCACCAGTAAAGAGGATGTGCGCTGCAGCCCACATATTACAACTGCCCGACCTAACACCTTCTCACACAGCCCTTCCACTTGGTGTTTGCCCCAGGTGAAGTGCTCTGCTAGTGCAGTTTTGCTGCCTCCAGGAGTTTCAGCCCTAGCTCAGGTCACATCACTGCACCACGCTGCCATTTAGACAGAGCCACATCTCCATCCAGAGACCATGGCTCCAATAAACTCAGGGTCCGGGAAGGAAGCATTGTGTTTTTTTCACAAGGGGACATTGCTGTAGAGGTCTCTGCTAAATGCAGAATTTACAAAACAAACAAACAAATAAACAAAAAAAAAACCTTTAAACTTTCCTTAAATCCAACCAGGATGCAATAAGCACTGGAAATAGCAGACCTGCTGTAAGACATGGTATTTTTGTCAGTGACCTCAGTGAGAGGAGGAATTCAGCCTGTGGTCTTAGGAGTGTCCATGTGGAGAACACGTATAAGCACTGGCAACCAGCAGCCTACTGAGGCATAACTCAGCTACTCAGAACAAAATGGTCATTCAAATTTGCTCCTCTAGCCTGGTTTTCAGGAACTTTTAATCCAAACTGAATGACTGAATGAGACAGCTAAGAGAGATTTTTTTTAAAAAAAAAAAAAAGAAAAAAATCACAAGAGCCTACAGGAGGAGAATAGCACCAAATGTTGCCCAGGCTGCTCACACAAGGTACTTCACAGGGAGGGGAGAGTCCTGGGCATTCACAGCTCCTTCCTTTAAAACAAGGAAATAGGCTGAGAGAGCAGCATAAGAGAAGCATTTAGCAAAGCACTGCACCTGACCAGGAAAACGTGTAGGGCACCTAGGAAAAATCAGAAACTCAAGACAAATGAAGAAGTAAATTAACACAGCTTATATTAAGCAGTAAACTTTCTCATTCAGAATCTTTCTGTAAAAAAGGGTTTGCATTTTTTATTACCATCCAAGGAGTTTGTTCTATACGAGGGTATAAAATCATCAGTAATCAGTACCATTTTACTCTTCAGAAGTGTTAAGATGAGGAGTGCCAAATTGTGTAAATAGTACCTGAGCTGAAAGACTAAATTCTAATCTGAAACTCAAGCAACTCCTATTTCATGTAGATGAACAAAGAAAATCTTCTTTCACATTCGGCTATTGAATCTGGAAGACTTCAAGAGTCCTAGATGCAGCCCTAAATCCCCATTCAAATCCAGATGTCAAAGCACCATTTACTTACAAACTATCCTTAGGAGCACAGGCCATCTCAATCCTGACCAGAGTAGAGATGTCAGAATAACCTTGCTGGGATAACATTGTAACTTCTGCCTTCTGGGAACCACAAGGGTGCAGGAAGAGTGCAAGTTTTTACATTTGTTTAATTTTGACAATGTTTTTCCAGATCCAGCTGGAGTAGATGAAAAGGTTCAGAAGGGTTTTCAGTTTACAAAACTTTGAAACTTTTTTCAATTCTGATCAAAAGCTTTGATACATTTTTAAGGGAAAAAAAAAAGACCTGATTATCTCTGAAATATTTATTTCTCCTACGTCTTGCGTTCACTGCCACAGACTAAAGACCGTACAGATTTTCTTGTTTCACGTTAAAAAAAAAAAAAAAGAGTAGTACATGAGGTTGTTAATGACTCCCATGCTTTTCCCTCTCACTTTCCTGGCCCAAGCCATTGAAAACTGATAGATTATCAAAACAGGAGCAAGTACAACAAAGCAGCAGATGCCAATTCTTGTGTAAGAGGATTTGGGGGAGAAGAGGAAGAACCAATGCCTGATTGAGGGCAACAAGTCACCTTTTCCTTCCTTCTTTCCTTATGTGAAATTTGATTAAAAGTTTTAAAATTGGCTCACAAAAATATCTAGAATGCTCCCCTGTAACTCAATAAGTAAACACAAGTATATGCCCAGTGCTAACTCCAGGCAGCTAAATAGGTCAATCCAACACTTGTAACAAAGAGCTTTTAATAAGGTGCCCAAAATTAATGAGGATTTTGTGCCTATTCCAAAAGCAAACAATAAAATCACAGAACAGGAAAATCCAAGATTCACAAACCCCTCCAAGGGTTTTACCTGTTAGGATGATGATTATGACCACAGCAAAGATGTCCGGGTATTTTGCCAGCACTCCAGGAGCATCCATAGTCATGTATTTTTTACAGAATTCTTCAATGTGCTGTCCTATGATTTCATCAAATGTTGCGCTCCACGCTCTGGCCACACTGGATGTTCCTGAAGAAAGGACAGAAATGGTGCAGATCACTTCTCATGGCTGGCACACACTCTAAAAAGGGGCACCTTGTGCTTGCCTTAAGTTAAAGTCTGGAATGTTCTTTGCACCCTCCAGCAGCCTCCACTTCCTCAAAACCTTGCAAACTGTGCTGCTGTGGACGTCTGAGTCTCTTCTCAGGCTGGCACGAATTACCAGGTATGTATCTACACCAGGGCTACTACAGCCCACACGGAGAGACCTTATACAAGGCAGCTTGGCTTACGGTAGTGCAAAGCTGGAGCACCAGAGCCTAGATTGCAAAACTCACCTCAGTGATACCAGTAGTCCACTCTGGCAACCTGCACGTCAGCTCAGACTCTGCTACTAGAGCACCTGACTGGGATGAAGGCACATCTGGCTCAAATGCAGTTTTAGATTACCTGAGCTTAAGTCATTATTTATCAAGATCCTAGTGTTAATTCCAGCAAGTGACACGGCTCTGCCTGCAGTAAGCACTAAAACCATCCCCTCCATGGCCTCTACTTCCTATGCCAGGAACAACAAAGCACACACTGCTTGCTAGGGCAGGGGCTGAAGCTAAAGTCTCACAGTGATCAGGTCTGGGACATTATCTGGGCCAGAAGGGTCACTTGGGAGAACTGCAATAGTAACAGCAAAGAGGTATCACCAAGGAGTGACAGCACCTTAGAAAATAAACAGGTATGGGTAACAGGCAGTCTACGTCTTCCTCTCCTGTGTTTTAGTAGCTACCATTCTGGCAATGTCTCACACAGTGCGCTACACATAACAGCATCTAACTGCATGATATAATGAGTACATAATTGCCTGGTTAAAACAGGAGTTGGTTTGGTTTTGGTCTGCAAAACAATTCTTTAGAGGACTTGGTCTGGGTCCACTTCTGCCTAGAACAGTTTGTCCTGACACATTAATAGTGTGAAGACAAAGAGACTGGATTTGATACAAGCAGGTTTCAGCTTCTGCTCTGGGCTCTTGCAATTGTGTTAGAGGAGGTCTGTGCTTATCCAGAGTTAAACTCTCTTCAGCAATGGATCGGCACCACCTGTAGTAAAATTGGGAACATTCATCACGCCAATCTGTTTTTTCAACAGTATAAACATAACCCAGCAATCAGACAAGTCTGGACGCACTTCTATGTGCTAAAATGGAGAGGTGAGTAGTGAGAACGTGTCTGAAGAGATGAGAGACCAACACCATCAGGCAGCAGGGCATTTAGCTTTGAAAAACTCCAAAATTACTGCGTATCATGCTGAAATTGTTCAACTTGCTTCAGTGCTGCTCTGGAAAAGAGGCTATTTCTTTAGTTCTCTTTGTTTTTCTGGGTGTTTTTTGTTGTTGTTCTGGCTGTAATGTTTCATGTTCTAGGACAAGAACAGCCAGCTCCTGTACTCTTTAGTTTGGAAGCCAATTTCACATAACTCTCAACAGTTTATACTTGACTCTGTGTAACCCAAGCCTTGAGGGAGTGGGAGGAATCTGACATACTGCAAGCAGTGCAGACACCTGGGTCATACCTTCGCTTGGGCTACAAAGCATGGAGCAAAGCCACCAGGCCGTGCAGGCAACCTGCCTGCAGAGGACTCATCAGTTTGGGCCAGCACAGCCCTGCCAGAATCAAGCTGGTTCCTGTCTGCACCCACACAGGGCTTAGGAGCTCTGGTACAGACCTCCTGCCCTCTCCCACCACACGAACAGATACGGGCTAGGAGGTGACCACAGGCCCCAGGAATGCCCTTTGCTTGAACAACTGACACTCTCCAAGGACCGTCCTATCAGCTCCTGGGCGCTCCCTGCTCCGGGAAGGTTTCCACAGCCTGGCGCAGTCCCCCACAACTTCATCGCCCCAGCAGGAAGCCCAGAGCAGTTTCTGACGCTGAAGGCCCTTCCAGGCCAGAGAAGCACCAACCTGCCACACACCCACTTCATCGTCACCCACCTGCAAGAGCCTGCGTGAGCTCCAGCCCCAAGCCAGCTCCGAGCAGCCGGGCCCGGCCAGGCCCCAACCCTGCCAGACGGCCGGGAGGACGTTGCTGCCATCCTGCTGACTGCTGGTGTCCCGCCTTGGCTAGACGACACTTGCGTGGTCCTCTTGCCACCGTCTCCTCCTCCCCCAGGCCAAGTTACAGTTAATTATGTGTTAAAGGCCACAGTTCCTCGGTGGTCCAGCACTACCCAGTAATTCTTTTTCCCCTCCACAATACTTCATATTGCCTGGGCTGAACAGAAGCCACAGAAGGCCCAGCGTGAAAAAATACCAACGTGGCCAAGGCCCTTAGAGCTGCAAGTTCCCACCGGCTCGGCCGGTTTCGGCGGCACTGCTCTGGATTTTCTGCAGCACAAGTGAATAAAACTTGGCTGCCTGCCCCCAGTCCACCCCAGCTCTCTACCACAGAGTGCGCCGGCCAACAGATCCTTCCCTTCCTCCGCCTGGTGGGAGGCGTCCTTGGCTCGCAAGAGGGGCAGCGAGCGCGGGGGGGAAAGGGCGGTGTGGGGTGAAGAACGGCCTTGCTGCAGCGCACGGCTGCTCTGCGCTGCCACCCTTCCTGCCGAGCCACGAAGGAGACAGTCCCAAACTTACATTGCTGTCACAGGACTGAATTCAGAGTAACAAAGTTGTGTCACAACACGTTCATGGGAAATATCTAGCTTGCTTCTATAACATTTTCTGCCTTATTGTAACAAGCCAAGCAGCCAACTCTAAGATAACAAGTGAGGCAGTAGTTCAAAGCTGTTATGAGAGGACAAAATCACCTCAAAAATAACAGTTTCAGCCTAGATCCTGTGAGTGTGATGCTATTTTGGTAAATTTCATTGTGCATTTGCAGAATCAAGTTTTGGGATGCTACCTTGGCCTCTCTGCAACTACATCCCTCATTTTGGTTGTGCAGTAGCATGGCAGGAAAGGCCATACAACTAATTAGATGAGAAGCATGGAGAAGATTATCATTACCATTATGGATGAGAAGATAAAACAGTAAGAAATTTGTTCAATTTTCCCATATATAACCTAAGCAGAGTCCATTTCAGGAATCTGGAGGAAGTTTTATAATTAATTTGCTTTAAAACTTTTTATCCTCTACCTGCAATGAACTTGACTCAAAAAAAAATTGCTGCACTCACATTTCTTAAGGAGGCGAGTTTAAATGACTCTGACTTTTCCTCTCATTCCTTATTAAGAGAAAAGGAGCAAGAAGTTTCAAGGAGCAGAAAACAGAGCCAACACCACCTCAGAGAGCTGAGACCTGAGAAGCAGCCGCTCCATCGCTCCATCTTTCTGGATACACTCTTACCCTCCTGTCCTCAGTATCAGGGGAACAAATCTCCAGGGTAACAGCTGCACATCCCATAATAACTCTCTTTAATAATTCAGCAGAATATTGTTTTCCATTTTAACTAGTAAGTCTTCTCTCTGAACTGACAAGTTGGTGGTAGCCTTGATTACAGGCATGATGACAAGCAGCATGCCCAGAACATGCCTGATGAGGCAGGAGCCTCATAAGGATTCATGAAGCCTTAATTAGCAAAATGTGGCTTAGTTTTAATGCATCAGCTGAGTTGTACATCACATGCTCAGAGCTTTATCCAAAGCCTCTCTTAGTAGGAGTCAAGGACTTAGAGGGGATTTGGCTTGGACCTTTCAGAGTCTGTGAACCTGCAACTCACCCTTCACCTAAACTATAACCACTCATGAAAAAATATTCGCATCTCCAGATACTTTGAGCAGTTTTCAAAGGCACCAGAAACTATTCCATAATCAGCCAGGAGTGCAGATGCTGCTGTGCAAAGGCATCCTGCTGTCAGCTGCTGCTTCCTTCGGCGGAGGAAATCACTTTTGTTTCCTGACTAGTTTATAGCAGCCTGTCAGCCAGGGGAATGCCACATGGATAACGTGGAAGTTCGGAGGAAGCAGCTGCAGTAACAACCCAGCTTCAGTACAGACTCTCAACCTGCAATGCATCACTCACTTCTCAGAGTGACAGGAGCCACCACCAAAGCACTCCTGCAAGAGGGTCCTGAAGCCTTCAGCGAGCACAGGCGACTGTGTTGCTTCTCTTTTTTAACAGCAGTGCAATACAATCAACAAGGCTGATCTTACAAAGCTGCCCTTCAGAATAAAATCTTGCTGTGCATCTGCTATACTTACCGATAACATAGGAAAGAATTAAATTCCATCCAGTAACGAAGGCCCATAGCTCCCCAACGGTGACGTAACTGTAGAGATAAGCTGATCCCGTCTTAGGTACCCTAGCACCAAACTCTGCATAGCACAGTCCAGCCAGCACAGAAGCCAAAGCCGCGATCAGGAAGGAGATGACGATGGCAGGTCCTGCATTTTCTCGTGCCACAGCTCCAGCCAGTACGTAGACACCTGCACCCAAAGTGCTGCCTACACCCAGAGCCACCAAGTCAAACGTGTTGAGGCACCGCGAGAGGCGACCGTCTTCTCGAGTACAGTCCACATTTTTCCGGCGAAGAAGTTGGTTTCCAAAATTGATAAATCCCTGGCACCCCATCTTCTTTTTTGGGCCTGCAAGAAAGATGCTGTCATCATTAGCTGAACCAACCCTACCCCACTAAAAGCACCCAGTATAATACTGCAGCTTTGTCACCCTTAAACAAAAGCATCTTCTCACTGACCTTCCACTTTTTTTTACAATGCAAAGCAGTTGTAATGGCATTTTATCTTGGCTTATTACAGGGATTTAAAACAGTAAATAAGCAGAGCATTTTTCTCCTTCCTCCTATTCACACCAGGGAGGCTGTGCAATCCTAGGAGGGCAAACTGGGTTCAACCACAGCCCTTGTCCCATGAAGAAAACTAATCTGATTTACAACCACAAAGGCTACACAAAAGTATGCAAGCCAAAAAAAGCAGAGCCTGTCCTTCAGATTTCAGAGTGGTTTGCCTGGGCTAGGAGTTAAAAGAGATATGTGTACAGATAGATAGATGTAGATTTGCATAAATACATAGAGATATTTAACATTAAGTTTCAGAGGTTAATGACCAAGAATTGCGAGCGCTACGTCCCAGAATACAGTACAGTTGAATCCTACATGTGCTACTGTCCCTAGAGCACAACGCGACCACATGCACCTAAGCTGCACTCTGTTGCAAAAAAAAAAAAAAAAAACACCCCCACAGAGACTTTTCCTGTATGTAAGTTGCTGCAAAATTTGTGAAAACTCCAGACAGCAGAGAGCTTCTCTACACAGTGTTACCCAAATCCATGAGTCCAATATTAGATGGGAGTTCCTTTTAGGGCTACAAGGATGATCCCGGGCCTGGAACATCTGCCCTATGAGGAAAGGCTGAGAGAGCTGGGCCTGTTCAGCCTGGAGAAGAGAAGGCTGAGAGGAGACCTCATCAGTGTCTATCAGTACCTCAAGGGAGGCAGTGAGGAGGATGGGGCAGCCTCTTCTCAGTGGTGGCCACCGACAGAACTAGAGGAAACGGCCACAAACTGAAACACCAAAAGTTCCACAGGAACTTTAGGAAAAATTTCTTGACCGTGAGGGTGACAGAGCACTGGAACAGGCTGCCCAGAGAGGTTGTGGAGTCTCCTTCTCTGGAGACCTTCAAGACCCGCTTGGACGCAGTCCTGAGCCACCTGCTGTAGGTGACCCTGCGTGTGCAGGGGGGTTGGACTGGATGATCTCTAGAGGTCCCTTCCAACCTTAAGCATTCTATGATTCTATGATTCCTGCTTCTTACATGGCCAGATCTACTCTTAGTTGTCAGAGGTAACCCTGTCATAATATCCCTTCCACAAATTGTTAAGCTCTCCCTCAAAACTTGCTAGCTCCTTATCTCCAGTTTAGGAAAATTCCACTGACATTCTCCTTCTCTCCAGCCAAAATGCTTTAATAGGCAGTGCTCATTCAAGTGTTTTTGTGTGAAGTGTGGCCTTTTTGGTGTTTAACCCAGTGTACTTTTAGAAACCCAGTGTACTTTTAGAGATCAGTCAGAATCTCCCAGCGTTTGCAAAAATCCACATCCCAGAGAAACTGGAGGGTCCATCTCTCTGCAAGTGTTCAACTCCGATCTTCACAGCAACGTAACAGCAGGATATCCCATTAGCACTCTCCTCCTCTTTGTGTCAAGAGGAATCATCTAAAGAAGCAATAAGAACATCTCAAGATCAATGCACTAAATACTGTGCATTTCCTCTACAAGAATCTATCTTCCTTGTCTAGTCCCTGGCTTCTCATTAACAAATTCCCTATGCACCCTGCAAGTTTCCTAGTAGTCCTCTTCTTAAGTAATTTCCCATATGGCATCATATCAAAAGCTTTAATCAAGTAAAGATAATAGAGCTGTCATTCTTCCCTCTCTCCTTAGAGAGCAAAATAATAAAAAAAAGTACCAAAGCACCCCACCTTCCCTGTATTTCTTAGCAAATTATCAAACACAACTATCAGATGCATCTGCCAGTCTCCCACAGCCTCCCTTAGCCAACTGACACCATCTCTGTTTTGATAGGTTTTGCTTTGCTCTTCTATCACTGATTTCATGCCCCTGACCCTTCTCTTCTGAGTTTTGCTGCCCACAGGTTTTAACCATTTTCTTCAGTTGTTATTCTGTCACCCTACCTTCATGCCTAGCATCATCATTCACATTCAGAATTTGACTGCTTGATACCATGATGCTCCTCACAGCTACGATGCTTCTTGTAGGACCTGCTGGGTTAATTCTAATACAGAGATGCAGGAAAACATGAACTGAAACACAGCACAATTGCAGGGGCTCTCATGTTCTTCTTTCTGAATGGGTCACTGGCAGAAGCAGCCCAACACTTGTGACAAGCACCAGGAAGCTTCAAAATCACCAGAGAACCTCACACAAGCCAGGACTGCAGAAGATCTTCACCCGAGTAACACAGACATGTGCTATTACTGACAACAAACTATAATGCTTCTACAGATAAATTTGCCTCCAGGCTCCAAAACTACTACTTTAGGACTTTATTCAACTCTTTAAGGGTGCAGCACACCAGCATATTTGTTCCCAGCAGGAGCGCAGAAGCAATTCAGCAGCAAATGTCCCAGCTGCCCCCTTTGACCACACTCCTGTTCCCCTTGCAGGGTGGTCAGTGCTGTTGGGATGAAGCTAAACCAGAAGACGTACTGCAGGCTCCATCTAACACACTCCAACAACCATCAGTTGTGGAGCCCACAAGAACAGCCAGGAGCTCGTCCAAACTAAGCTCTTTTGGAGCACGTGGAGTGCAGACACCAGATCCTCAGCAGGAAGTGTTTTGTTCTGCAACATGACTTTGGGCCACGCTGCTTCCTCCTGCACACGTTACTTCCCAATAGCAAGACAGCCTGTGAGGACAAAGAGCTGCTTCTCCTGCAGGAGGCAACCAGGAGTCCAAAGGTGCCCCAGCCTCATCTCCAAGCTGCCCCATCAAACCCAACTTCCGCGGCAGGGCTTTTAATTGCTTCTTCATTAAATACGGAAAAGGAGAAAAGTTATTTCATCTAGATGCAATGCAGGACTGAGGCATTCACTTTCAAAGGAACAGCAGATAGTACATCAATAATGGAAGAGAAATATGCATTGTACACTAACATCAGTAGTATGCACAAAATAAGATATAGATAAATACACCGCTAAATGCAATTTGTAATATCATCAAGTGAGATTTGTATTTCATCTGTTCCAGCTAAAATTCAGAGTATGAAGTGGAAAAATATATGCTAAGAACTGAATTAATTGAGACAGCAATTAAATCCAATGCTTTAATTTTGTCACCCCAGCCTCAACTACAAAATCAAACACACTTTTCCAAGACACCATTATAAATCCTGGCTTAAATCTCTTTCCCCTGGCCTTAAGTCTAGTCCTCCTACTATGACAGGTAATTATAACTGCAGAACAAAGTCGAGGATTTCAAAGTCCCACCGTGTCCAAAATTGCCTAGTCTGCCAACAGCTTTCAAATAGCAGCTAGACTAGAGAGAGACACTGACTCAAACAAGTGGAGGAAGATCCCACTGAGGTCAATCTTAAAAAATCTCATTTGGAGAACCATGGGACTTCCCAAAGCACATGGAGATGAAAAACTATTTTCTCCCTTCGGGAGAAAGACCAGTCTGTCTTTACATGTCAGTTTATTCACATGCTCTCTTCTGTACCTAAATCTTGGGCGAATATGTGTCGCAGCCACATGCTTCCCCAAATTCAGGGAAGGTGCTGGCATGAACTTCAAACTGGGGTAAGACAACACGAGCACTGCAGCG
Source organism: Nothocercus julius (assembly GCA_013398735.1). Classification (NCBI taxonomy): domain Eukaryota; kingdom Metazoa; phylum Chordata; class Aves; order Tinamiformes; family Tinamidae; genus Nothocercus; species Nothocercus julius. The sequence goes on along the minus strand of VZSV01000171.1, from coordinate 553,013 downwards.
AAACCTGCAAGAATTCACGGCAAACAAATTTACTTTACAGAAAGACAACATGAGTCCCAGGCATAACTCCCATCGGAGTGGTAAAGAGATCCACTAATGTCCGGGTCTTAGAAAGACCACGGTGTCGGGGCTGACTCGTCCACCCTGAACAGCAGCAGCAGCAGCAGAAGTCTCCCTACTCAGTCGCAAACTGCAGGAAACATGGAAAATTCCAGTGCTGTGGAATCAGCTACCAAACTACTTCTGAGGGGATGTTGGAACCTTTCACCTCGGCCTCAGGCTGAGGCTATAGGATCAGGAGTTGCACACCTCAGTTAGCACCAACCTTGCTGAATACACCAAGTCTACCCTACCAAGTGCTGAACTTTTCTTACAGAGAAAACCAAGCTGAGGGAGGACAGTAACTTGCAGGCCACGAAGCCTGAAAACCAAAGACGTGGTGTGTGCTCTGCCACCAGCGCATACACAGAGGTTTCTATGACGCCGACACAAGAGCAATGGGGCTAACTCCAAGGGATACGTGGCACGAATGAAGCATTTACATTCAGCAGGTAAGTGACCTACTAACTGTCTCCAAATGCTGCCCAAAGCTCCAAGGAGGAGGTGAGAAAAGCAAAAGCTGGACGTGAGGCTGTGCAGCCTGACCTTCTCTTCCTCTAATAAATGCCACCAGTTAAGGGCGGACTGTGGTTCCTGCTATTCAGAGCCACTCTCTCTTGCTCCCCTTTTACCATCACTAAAATCCTAGGAGCTGCAGATAAGACCCTTTCAGGATTTGGCTCAATGCCTCTGCTTCAAAAAGTTAATGCCTAATAATAATTGCAGACCAATTCCTACACAGCCATTTAATTTACATTTAACTAAACCCAGTGTCTTCCCAAATGAACATAGTCAGTAGTACCAAACCAATGGAAATCTTATCGTTGCACTGCAGACTAAGGCCTATCTGGTACCTGCCCTCCTTGCCACCCACTCAAAAACAAATCCTCTTTGGGCAAGAACTGAGCTGGGGAGAAGTAACCTCTGTGAGAGAGAAATAGTCCTTGGGGATTAGGACATGAGCCTGACTAGCTTGGAGGGCAGGACAAGGTAAGGATTATTGCTACAAGATTTATTCATTAAAAAAAAACAAAAAAAAAAAAACAAAAAAAACATAGTGACTTACTTCAATCTTAGCCCAAGAGTATCCCACAACATTCTGGAGCTTCCTCGGGCTTATCTGCAGCTATTTACAGCCGTATTGTGCCCATCAGGAATCAAGCAGGCTGGCTTTTTAAGGATAATTTGTCTAGAGTAGGCACTATCTAATTACAATAGACTTTGAAACTAAGGCCAACATCCTGAAATTCGCTTCATGCCAGCAGGCTGTTGTCTTCGGCTGGATCTCAAAACCAAGGTATCTACTTTCCCTAATAAACTTCAGGAAGTTTATGCATTTCTCTTGGGCATAAAATGGCATCTACAGTCCTTGCAACTGCAGGCAGGGTGCAGGGGGCCCGAACTGCAGCCCTCCTGTGCATCTCCTCACACACCGTGTTACCTTTCATCTCCCAAGTCAATGATTAGCATCCTGAGGATCTCTTACACCCTTCTGTTGTTTTTGAAGCAGAAGGTACCAAATCAACCTTTCACTTTCAATTATAACTACAACAACTTGGCAAAGTGACCTTTGGTAAGATTTTTTTTTTTTTTTTTTTCAAAACAATCTTCCAGTTTAACAGGATATACTACAGCAGACATTACACCTTTGTCCAAAACGTTCCCGATACCGTTTGTTATCTTTGCGATTGCATCAAAGGGTGACTTCAGAGGTGATTATGATTTTTTCCTCTTTAGAAGTTGGATCTGCCTGTGATCTTGCTGTCTTAAATAGCTGCTCTTGCCTTTGAAGTCAGGAAACATGTTCTATGTTGGTTCCTCTCATTCCCGCTCCCCATCATATTTGAAATTATAAGTCTTTTTTTAATTTATGGTCATTACTGTTAGAAATAATACAATTCTAATCATGTAAAAAAGACAAACTACTCCAGAAATGTTATCAAGCAGCACATAACCATCTTCAAGGACAGGCAGACATGGGAACATGATGCAAATGAACTAAGTTAGCTTTGTTCACCAGGGACACGTAAAGAGCTGGCTCTCCCCTCTGCACACAGCTGTTTGCACAGGTGCAAAGGCTACAGAAGACATCTGAGATGCTGAGCATGAGCTCCTGAAAGGCAGCAAGACCCCTCTGTGTCCTCGTGAACCTCTTTCTTGGCAGCAAGGAGCACGGCTGGACCTCACCATGTCCCTCATCTCCTACCAGACCAGCACCTGGGACAAACTCTGCACTGCAGGGCAGGAGTCCCTCTCCTCCTGCCAATGGCAGGGACCAAAGTCTGCAGGACCAAGACAACGCAGAGGACTTCTTAATAACGCTCATTCCCCATCTTCTCATCCCTCAAAAACATCACTGGACACAAGGGCCTGGCCTGGTTTCCACAGGTGGCATCAGCTCCTGCTTTTCAGGCTTCCTTCAGTGACTCGGGAAAAGTGTGGATATGCAGCTTGTGGTGCCATGGCCCCCAAGAAGCACCAAGCCCCACGTCCTGAGCTCCAGCTGCTCAGATTTGGCCTGGAAGCCGCCTCACCTCAAGGCAAGGGGCACGTCGGACTTCTGCAGAGAATGAAGAAACTCAGCCACATGGAGCCTTCAGTCCTCCAGGAAACCAGGACACACCTAGATAACCTACCAGCGTGGATCCTGAGGCACAGGTCACGTCCTGGGGTGAAACCCTGTCCTGTGGAAGTCAATGGCAAAGCTCCCGCCGACTTCAATAGGGCCAGAACTCCTACTAGTCCTTGTCTATTATTTACAATGCATTTTCTGTTTGTTACTTTTGTTCCGTGTCCAAATTCTTGTGCATTGATTGCATTGTTTTTTAAAATTAAGATATTCTTCCTCCTCTTATCTAATAGTTAACATACCTATTATACCAGGTTTGTAGATTTCCTTCCCCATTAACAACATTTTAAAAGGGGACATTCTTCAAAACAATCCTGTAAGAAAATAAGCAATCTTGCATCTGGTTAACAGCAAAAAGGAAACTATAACAAACATCTGTCCAGACATAAAACACTATGTGTAAAAATAAGCTGACATGGCACCACTTTACAAGAGCAGTGCTATCCCTTCCTAAACAATTACAACTTGTTTCAACTTCTGGAAACCACTCCTTATCTATTTCAAGGTCCTGCTGCTCTTGAGAATTTTCCTCTCAAGAGCCAACTCCAATTTGCAGAAGAGCATAAAATTAAAGCGGATTATTCAGAAAGAAAGAATTTTTATACTAAGCAAAAAGGAAAAACCAAGGTTAACCATGCTACATGTATAATGAACTCCCCAGATACCCCATGGGAGGCAGTAAAAATAGGATACCCTATATCGGCTGGCCCACGTATGCTTACATTCATTGTGAAGCACAGAAAGGTTAACTGCTGTTCAAACACCTTTTCCACAGCAAAATGACATCCCCTGGGCACTCTTAATCTTCCTCAGCATCCTTACACTCTCCAACAACCATCTCCCCCGCTCCGCAATAACGTCACACTATTAATCTGCAGGAGAACAAACAGCCTGTACTTATGCCACGCTGATATGTTTGGCAAACAGTGGGGACTGGGTTTGGCTCTATTTTCATTTTAAACACAAGTGAGCTTCCTGAACAAGCAGGCAGTGATGATACCAAATTTTAGATTGATAAACTGGTGTAAAGAAAAAAAAAAAAAAAAAAAAAAGAAAAAGAAAAATCCATTTGGGAGCCTTTTCCAAAAGGCCAATTTTGCTGCTTTCATCCTCGCAGTAGTATCATTCACACAAAAGTTCTACTCAGCAGGTGAACAAGTGGAAAACCCAAGTTCTTACTATTTTCACTAGCATTGCAGGCATCTGTTGGGTGTCAGAGTTAGCCGTAGACGTCTAGCTGCAAAGAGGTTATGTTGTAAGAGACCAAGCCATTGACCTTGCTAAAAAAAAAACCCTCTCATTCAGAAACACACCACACACCGACAAAAGTCAACAGTCACTGAGACACATCAGCCTCAAGTGTGATCCAAAACACCTACTGTCCTGGATTGTAGTATAAAGCAGGAAATGTGTGAGATATATCCTCCCAAAATGTCTTGCTGTGGAAAACCCCACAAGCGTTTTGCTAAATTGTCCTGCAACAACAGGGCAGGGACAAGAAGGCTATAGCAGAAGCTTAGCTTTCCCCATGGACACTTAAACTAAGTCACTATATTGAGTCCTTTAGAAAAAGAAGTGGCATCGGATTCAAAGAATTGTTTGGAGGTGCCTCCAAAGCCTGCAGCAAGTGACACTCACTGGCAGACGGAGAAGGCAGGCAGCTCGGAGAGGATGGCCCGGGGACAAGTGCGCAGAATTGGCTCACAAGCTGTGGCCACAGCAATTTGCAGATGCTTGACAACAGAGAAACGGCTTCCCAGCTACTGTAAATACAGGCATGACTATGCATCGTCCTTAGGAGAAGCTGGAAGACAGCCCAGCCTAGCTAAAAGCCTAAGCCAAAAGCCACAGAAGTAGCTGCAAACCTTTGCATTGGTTTCATTGTGTGTAAAACCTGCTTAAAAGGCAAGTCTTGTCTGTGTGCTGCTAAGTTGCGCTCTTCCAATTCAAGTAATTTTACTTCATATTTTTTTACATGCATGCATGCATTTGTCTGTGTACCTATCAATATATATTTCAGAAATGTAGCTTACAGAAATGTGCATAGAGAGGTGCTAAATGTCTTGTTCACTGCCAATTCTATTAAAACCCAGGATCAATCACTAGTAAGGCATTTCCTACTCCAAAGAACAAAGTTGCCAGTTAAATATAAACTACATTCTAAATAGAGATAATGGCACTCACACACATACACCAAACCGGGTGTGCACTGTGCACAAAAATACACCCCTAATCACCTGCTTAAACACATACTGCCCATAAAAAGGGGACCGTATTAGTTTCCTCTTTTGAACGCAGCTGGCTTTAATGGCATGAGAAATGTGTTGCTTAGGAACCAGCCCTCTGCCAGACACGGCTGATGGGAACGTTTGGAGCTTCCAGAATTCAAACTTCTGAATTTCTGAAATAGAGGATCATTGGAGTCCATTCTTCGACACCAAGTTCCAGCTGTAATTAATACCAAAAGTAGCACCCAGTAAGGCATCTGACAGGTGAAAGGCTTGACAGAGTTTAATTCTTATTCCTCTTGTCTATTGTAGAAATACAGAAAACATTAGGCTTAATTTGCAATGGAAAAGATCTAATGTGTTTTTGGAACAACGAAAGACTGGGACAGGACACAAGAACAACAAGAGCCTCCAACATACAAGGGTTTTAAGAAAAGGTTAGAGATATTCCTCATGGGTATAAACTGGACATAGATCATCCTGCATCAGAATAGGGAAGGCCTGGGCACAGCTGGATAACAGGTTTGCAGCTTAAACCTTGCACCCTCTTAGTCCTGTCCCTTGTATCCCTTATATTGGCACCCCTGTAGCTGTATTAATACAAGCACTTGAGGAACTGTGTTGCAAGCTGAAACACAGAAACAAACCCAATTATCTATATCCCCATGCAAAAAGCGGAGCCTTTTGCTGTGTTTTATTTATTTATTTAAACCTCAAACACTCCACTGATTTGATTTTCAGCAGAGTCTTCCAGAAAGCTGAACGGGCTTAATGGGGTGGTAAGCAACTGGTGCCACCTACCAAGACAGAGGATAAGGGATGAGGAGCTCTCCAGGTTGGATTCCCACTGGAAACATTCACCCTGTTAAAGATACCTTGGTGCTCGCAGGCCTTTTGGCCCGGACCTCATCCCTCAGCCAGCTCAATCAGCACTCAGCAGGTCTGCAGGAGCTGTCCTTGCTCCTCAGGGGTCACACGGTTGAGGAGATGACTTCCTGACCAGGTGACAAAGGGCCGCCCATCTCTCTAATCACACAAATCACCATTTTCTGATGAAGAAAACCTTTAACTGAAAAGTCTCCCACCAGCTCTACCCAGTCTTAAATGGTTCCTCAGCATGGCTTCAAATTACACTTTGCAAGAAAATTGCTTGATTTAACTCCCTCAATTTGTCGTGAAACCCGAGGGGATCTCCGCTACTAATGTGACTTGCCAAATGAAAGCCTGAGACAGACTGCCAGGGATCTACCCTAAATGACATATTGCCTGTAATCTGCCAGGGATTCAGACTTGATATTGAACAGAATAAAATTATGTAAAATAATATTAAGTGTGCTCCTGTCTTCTTGAACCCTGATGAAACAGAGACAAAGCTTTGCTTTGATGAAAGGCCGTGCCATCGTCATGTTTCACTCATGGTCTTTAGGGAACAGTCCTTGGAAGAAGCGGGAAACCTTCGCCAGGGAGATAAGGAAGCAAAGCAGGCAGATATAGTTGGTGTGTTATTACAGTGAGGGAGGAGGAAACAACCATCAAGAGCCGCAAAGTCTATGGGAAACAGTAAACACCATCCTGAAGCAACTTGGGATGCATCAAGGTGAGACAGCCCAACTTCCCTGAACATCCATTTCTTCAGGAGAAGCAGCCCAGATGAGTGGGGAATTCCAGGTGTGGGTAAGGGGCAGATCAAAAGCAGCCTGAAAGGTGCAAACCAGAGGGTAACTTCCCTTCCGGGCAAGGGACGGAGGAGGCCACCAGGTAGCTCTGAGTCAGACGTCGGCAGCTCCCTCCCCGTTACACCGCACAGCTGTGCCCTGCTTCTGCTTCCTCTGGGACCTGCCCAGCTCCTCTTTCCTGCACTAAAAACGCACGGGAGGGGTTTCTGTGCGAGGAATGGTGGTGTATGAAAGCAAAAAAAGTGTCCTCCGCCACATTTTGGAGATGTGGTGGTGCTCATGCTAGCGAAAAAGTAGGCAGCACATGCATCTGCATAGGAGAAATCACACACCTGCATGAACCTGAAAAGGGACATGAACATGGGACCTTTGTCCTCAGCAAACACCTGGAGTTCCCTTCAAACATATGTCCCCTTCAACAGATAGGCTTAATAAATTGCACTGTGCCCTCAGGCATCCTAACAGGACCATTTCAGGCTTTTGAGGAAACCTTTCGCTATCCTGGCATCTGGGTATCATGGGGATCTGTGCCTGCAAATGTCAAAGTTTACCAAAAAGCCTACATCGTTCCTCAGGGTTCATGCACTCCAAATAAATTAATTAGAAGAGGTTTCTGTTAACGTAGCAATTTTTGCATGCATTGGGAGGTCAGTCTCAAGGGCCTTCTACAAACACACACACACACCCCTCTGAGTCAGATCCATCAGAACACCTTTATCTGGTTATTTGCTAGTGACTTGGCAAAAGAGGAAAAAAAAGAATCCTTTTACTGAGTAAAATAAAGTTAATTTTTCATTGAGCAAGTCAGCTGCACTTCAGAAAAGTATCACAACCTTCCAAGGGCATTTCAACAACTGGATTCCCGACTAAAGCATTCCTGCAAATAGGATTTGCAGGACCACACCAAAAAGCAGCCTGCTGCGAAATGAGCTAAAACGTTTGCCTTTAGACCCAGTATTCCTGCATTCCATTCATAATCCAAGGGCCGGGGAGGGAACACTTCCTCGCAAGCTCCGCAGAGAGTCTTTGCAAGCACGAACAAGAACTTCACACACCTCTCGGCTGGCTTGGGCAGAGCCGGGAGGCTGCGAACGCTGCGGCTGCCTCGCCGCGGTTTCAGGGCTCGGTCTGGACGCTCTCCCTCACAGCCGCGTAATCCCCGCCGGAGGGTTGTTCAAGACGAAGTTCCCCCGAAAGACGATGCCCTGACACACACCAGCGCTGCTCCATTGCAATTACAGGCAAAGACTGAGGGCCGCCACCCGACTGAGTCCGTATTTCCCCCCCACCTCCAACACCTCCACACAGACCGGGGTCCCTGAAAGTGCTGGGGGCCACCCGAGAGGAAGGGACGATCCGCCAGAAGCCCAGGACGCTCGTCTCGCCGGGGCCCACTGCTCTGGGATGCGAACGGGGCTGCCGGGAACGAGGATGCGCCCAGAGCGGCAGCGGGTTTTGTCACCGTCCAGACACCCTTGCAAAGCAAGGGCCAAGGGCAGCCTACGAGAACAAGAACCTACAAAAAGCATGAGGCTGTGCCAAAGAGGAAGAGAGGAGATATAAAAATCACCTGCCGACCTGAATTTGATGCTCGTGTAGAAGCAGAGCGGCACTGAGACCTCTGCTACCATCACAGCCGTCGCCGCAGTGCAGCACCAAGGCAGGTCCGCCGCGTCACCCCCCTGCAGACCACAGAGAGGAGCGGCGGGCGCCGCGCTCGCGTCGAGGCCGCTGTGCGAGCACCGCTGCCGCTCGCCGCGACGGGGGTGCCGAGCGCTCCCTGCTCGCTCGGCACCAAATCCCGCCGGGCGCGACGCGGCCGGCCCGGCCCGGCGCTGGCGCCCGCGCTGCCTGCAAGACGCTGCGCAAGTTGCATCATCACCACCTTCCTCCCCGGGCCAGGCAGCCGCCTCTCCACACGTCCCGGCCGCCTGGAGCCGGGGCCTCCCGCGTAAAAGCGGAGCGGGGATCAGGAATAGCAGCAACGCGATGCAGTTACCGTGGAAACTTCCCCTCTCCGCGCCCTCAGGGCACAGCTCGCTCATCAGCACCGTTCTGCGGGCCCTCGGGCCCTTACACGCCGAGACCCCAGCCCGGGTACATACAGTACAGTCTTTGGTGTGTTTGTGAACAAAAAATTCAGTCGCCAAAGGGTTTTGCACTTAATACCACGAGCTGTCAAGGTAAAGACTCAGTATCTCCTAAGCACTGATGGATTTGCAACAAAACGTCTTTGAAAACTGCATCCACAGGACTGCAGCCCAAAGTAAGCACAGAGCAGTGCAAATGACAGCAGGACGATGTCTGGCTCCATTACAGGATAATCAGTTGTTCCTGCATTTACACATAAATATGAGAGCCTAGTTTTGGTACAGTCTATCCAAATAAATCTTATCAGAAAGGAGGCATAAAGCTGATGTGGAATTAAATTTCGCAGCAAGGCAGGTGTGAAGTTTGTTTGCTTTGGTAAACACTTCTTTCTTTTTTTTTTTTTTTTTTTTAAGCTATAAGCTCACTGTTGAGCACGGATGCTCTGCAAGAGGACAGAGGCAAGGGTAACGTTCCCCACGGCCGGCTGCACCTCCCAGACGTGCTGTGAACGGTGGGGCCTGAACCACGCAGCCTCCTCGGCCCTCTGCGCTTCGTCCCGCGTGCAGGGAGCATTAGGACTGCAAGCGGAGGAACCCAAACGCATCAGTAGTTCGGTGGCCTCCAAACTCCAACGCTCCCATCATGACTAGACTCAGCTACAGGGTCCCAAGCCACCCTCAGCCAGCGCACAGAGCAGATGGAGCTCACAGTTAATTAAGGCTGCACAGCCAGAGCGACGGCGTCTAACAGGAGTTTTGCCTCCATCTAATCCACGTTCATCCACATGAAGGCTGTGCGGTGTGCAAGGAGAAGTGGAAGAGTTTGGGAAAGAGACATCCGAATCTCTGACTGAAGGACTGAAGAGCCAGGCAGGATCGGGTCGAATACTGAAACAAAGCGACTTTAAGATGAGCTCCCCAGTACCTGTGGCCATCTGAAGCCCAGAGACTCCAAGATCCCTCTCCCTGTGCCCATGCTACGGGTTGCATAGCGCGTCTGCGCTCCCTCAGCCCCATGCCATTGCCAATGGTGAAGCAGGATGCATGGAAAGAGGCAGGGCAGGCACTGGGCTTTGCCTGCCACCCCATGCTGCTGCTCCGGCCTCCTCCTCCTCCTCTTCCCCCTCTCCTACCAGCTTGCCAGAGTGAGCCACAACTGCTTTCCAGCAAGTCTGGAATGCAGAGAATGAGTAGATTTGTCCTGATCCCAGCCATGAGACCACCGCAAAACACAGTGCAGAGCCAGGCGTTACCTGGCAGCCAGCGCCCCCCTGCTTGTTCTCCGTTTTGTTCTCCAATCTGTGCTGCTGAAAGCCAGTTCTTGCGACCTGCCTCTGTGGAGGCAGCTGGTTCTTGTTTACTCCGAAACAAGTGAATTTACGGAGGAGATTAAATCCAAAGAGCAGAAATGATTTGTAACACCCTCTTCAGCCCTATCAGCCTGGCAGCTGATGGAATCATTGACTAAATTCTTGCTCAGACTTTTTGCTTTTATAGGAATTGTCATTTGCATCTCCATACCTGAGAGTTTTCTCATACAGAACCCGGCCCGCCCAAAGCATCCTGTGTGACTTACAACAACTCACGCTTCCTCGCTATACCTGATTTTGAGAATCTGCTAAAAAGAGTACAAAATTTTGGACCTCTCAATACTGATGTGGAACCCAAAGATGGAAATAAGTGAAGTCACGCGGCACATATTCCTTTCAAAAGAAGTTATATGGGAATACAGCAAAACTGTGTTTTTCACAGTGAAAATTATTTATTTTTCCCAGTAGAAAAATGTCTGATAACATCCAGTCTGCTCATACATTTTAAAGGCCATATTAAATTTTTCCACATCACCTTTCCAAAATCAAAGAAAAATCAGTATTAATTATATTTACAGGGTTGGAGGGTGTAAGTAGAGAGGCCTAAATATGTCAGCCTCTGAGAGATGTCGTGTGACATATTTCAACATACTTCTATCACTTACAGTGCCATAAAACACGTCTCTCCCAACCCTGCATGTCACTTATCTAGAACAAGAAACTTTGAAGTATAGTAACATCTACTGCTGCTAGGCTCTTTAGACGAGAGCAGGAAGGAAACAAGCTATGGGCTGCAAATGTTCTTAGTGCCACTGCTCTGGGACTTTGAACAACAACAAAATGTTATTTTAAAGGAAAATAACTTCAAAACAAACAGTAATTATTATTTTCCCCCAAGATCCTGAATGGTAGCATGAAAACTGGAGGGCTGCTGTTGTGCTTCTGCTGGTGCTGTGCACCATGCTGTTCTGCTGCCAGGTCTTTCCTTTTAAGAAAAAGAGCAGGTTCTCCAACATCTGTGATGGCTTCTCTGGAGCAGCCAAGACACAACAGTGTGGCCTCAGCACTTCTACAAGCTTTCTTGGGGACATGCTTGTGTTTCTCTACCTCTCAACTAAGCCCCTCAGACACAAGGGGTGGGAATCCACTCACGTAACTTCAGCCCTCTCCAAAGCAGATGCTCAGGTTGAGGGTATCTACATCCAGGTCCCCTCTACAGCCAAAATGAAGGGATCTCCAGCTAGCAATTTATCCTTGCTGAGGGGAGATGTGAAGAACGACCCTCCTGAGTTGCCCTCTTGCCTCCAACAGCTACTGCAGGAGCTCGTGGAGCTCACAGGCAGCACCTGAGAGCTGTGAAGGCTCCAGCAGTAACGTGGAGAGCTCCTCGAGCCAAGAAACTGTCTGCACCCCCAGCTGTCTAAAGCACAAACAACTCAGTGGGGTTAGGCATCGTTGTACTACTTATCCACAGAAGAGCAGGTCCAAGGCTGTGACCAGCTCTTTGGGGATTTTCCCACCCCGAAGTCCATTTGAAAACAATAGCTCCCCATAACAATTACATTCCTCAAAAAGAGGAAAGCTTTCTGGACAAAGCTTTGGATTTCAGGACTCCAGAAGCACTGACCTAGTTCCTTCACAGAAAAGCATTTTAAAAAAAAAAAAAAAAAAAAAAAAAAGTTTCTGCTCTTTTCGAGCTGCTAAGTATCATGCTTTTCACTCTATTGCTTGTGCTGGTAGCCCTTCTGATTTGAAAATATGCCAGAGGCCAAATTCCCACCCCCATTGCTCCAGTGGGACATCAGAGAGATGTCCCATAGAAATTCTTACTTCCCAGGTCCTGAGAATTGCTCAAACAGACGTTGCTTCTGCTCTCCAAGACGTGGCACGTCCACCCTAACCCACTGTTGTGCTCTGGGTGCTGCCCCTTCTCCTCACTCACGGTGCCAGGACATTTTGCTCCCTCCTTCCTCCTACCCTAGCAGATTACAGAGCCTGAAATCTGCTGCCTAACGCACTCGTGGCCAGGAGGGGCTGATACGTAAGATATCTCTGCATGTCAAACCTGTATCAGCTGAGTTCAGGAAAAAAAAAACATTAGACAGACTTTACATACCTGCTTTGATCACTTCTTCCATATTTCACACGTGTTTATTCAGTGAGTTGTTAAAGCAAGGGTGGACAAGTTAGATCTAATCTAGAGATGAAAGACTATATTCTGGTTACCAGAGCCAACTAATCCCTTCTGCAATATTTTCTAAAGATACATCATATTATTTACTTTGCTAGCTCAAACCACTTCAGTGAAAGAATCTCTTCAATTAAATGACCTAGTTCCACAAACTCATCAACCCAGATTCTGCAACTACTTTATTTTAGGAATTTTTCATTTGAGGAAGACGAGCTCTTCTTCAGTTTAAAGAAACAGTTCATTTATCAACTCACAGTAATTTCTTGTATGGTAAGTTTATTCCTGCCAAATATACAACCCAATTTACCTCCCACATTGGTGTTCCCAAATTAAATTACAGCTAGCATTTCCACTGGTTTGTACTAGCAGTACTATTTATTTGATTACTACTTCACAGCTAGTACTTTTTATTCCTGTGTTATTCTAGAGAGCTGATTTTGGTTAGTGACTTCTGCAGTGGTTTCTACTGTTCCTCTGAATTCCATCAGCCCATGGTCAAGGCATCACCTCACTGCAGCAGCAGCACAGGGAAGTGGATCCACTGGATCCAAGTGCTCCAAAGCTCAGATCTCAATATGCCTTAGGCACAAAAGGTGATTTTGCATGTTATCTCTTTTATTATAATGGCAAGTGGCAATAAACCACAGCCCGTAAGCCCACATTAAGTTCAAGTGATTCATCTTCAGAAAAATTTGCTATTAAATTTGCTATTTACTTTGCTAGCTGAAACCACTTTAGTAAAAGAGTCACTGCAATGAAACAACAAATCTATCTGCTAACTAAAGCTAGCAAAGACCAACCACTGAAGCAGATTACGCTACCCTACCTCATTTGAGCAGAAAGAAATCAAAGAAGAGCTTGCACTAGCGCATCAGCCAGAAAACAGAAGCAGCAGCTGCCTTTGGGATGCCGGCAATTGGAAATATTTCTGCAGGTGCCACTGCCGCCAGAAATGACACGCGTCAACCCGACTCTTCTCACGTATGCTAAAACACCTGGAAACACGAGGCAGTCCAGCTCCCGTGCAGACAGGGATAATCTGGGTCAGTGCACACAGTGCTGTTTATTTTGAGAACTTTCCATTTGGCTGAACTGTTCAAGGAGTTAAACAAATGATCCTTTAAAACAAGGGTTTTAAGCATTTGCATAAATCAATACCAGAGACAAGCCCTAGCTGAATAAAAGTCTGTGTTCAAGTTTTTTTGAACTTCAGAGTGGCTTCTAACAAATTGTCACAAGTGGATGACTAGCAAACAGACGCTAAATAAAAGAAAAAAAAAATAGCCTGCTCAATAAATATGGGTAGTATTTAATTTTAGGTCTCCCAGAAAAATAAGATACCAGCTTTTATAAGTACATGGATATATAATATCTACCATGAAAGAAATTAATGACGGGGACCAGAAAAATAATGAGGCACACGTCAAATGCAAAAATTTGACAACTCAGTAAGGACAGATGGGAAATTATCTGGATATCTGGTGAGAGGAAAACCAAGAGTTACTCATCATCTCAGCAAAAGAAATGTATAAGAAAACACAAAGCTAAATGCTACTATTAAATAGACTGTATTAATTTTAATATTTCAATAACTATAGCAATAGCATGGATTTCTCACAAAAGCAGTGAAGACAAAGGCAGGGCAGACACTGAGAAACAGGTCAGATTAAGAGGAAAATTCACTGAGAAGTCCTGCTCAGTGAAGAAACTAGGAGCTTCTTCCCTGTAGCAGCTACTTTAATTCCTGAACATAAAAACGTTTTATCTCTGTGAAAATTAAATTTTCTTAGATTTTAAGCCAGGGTGATAATCAGAAACTCGGAATGGACTTGGAACTGAAGCTTCACAGTATTTTATTTTGGAAACTCGGGAAGGAGGCACTTCTGTGTAAGACAGCATTCATGGGATTCCTGGTGCACCTGCTTCCGAAGCTCCAGTGCAGTCAGGGACCGCGATAGCTGCCAATGACCATCCAGGTAACACAGCTGGGGCCGGTGCTCCCAGGGAGAGGATGGTCCCAGGGCTGCTGAAGCCCTGGGGCAGTGGGAAGTGCTGCGAGCTCCAGCTCCCCATCTCTGAAACTCCCAAACTGCCAGAAAAAATACAGGCAAATTGTCATGAATCCTGCCCTGGGTAGAGGGTAAGTGGAGGGTAGATGCTAACCTCAGTGTTGCATCTGGAGTTTCAGCTATGCCTCTTTTTTTAGAGCCATCACTCTTCCCAAAGTCATTGAGGAATCTGAGAATCTCCCAAGTTCACTGACATAAACATTCGGAAATTTATAGTGTAGATGTATATATCTGTGCTAACCCCGCATGGTTCCTTTTACAACCAATGGAAAGAAACTTTCAGGTTACCATGCATGTTTTAGCATACTAGGTTGAAATGAATTGCTCCCTAGGAATGGCAATTTTGCTCCTCTGAGTGACCACAAAGGGAGCCTGGGTTGGCTGCACGAATGTCCACACGCAGCCAGCTGAACGCTGCTTCAAGGGCACGCAGCACCTGGCAGATTCACAAGACCAGGTTCCAGGCCGGGTTCCAGGCTGGAATAGCGAGGGATGAGGATATACCATGGGAGGCAAAAAAACAGGGATAGTGCCAAGCAGATTGACACACACAGCAGAGAAGGTCCCCCTGGATTAGTGACTCTGGATTGGTGTTGACTCAGATTGCCATAAACCAGGTTTGTCTTCTTAACCAAATATGAACTTCTTAGCTCTCCATGCTGCCCAGCATCCCAGGTCTGCTGCTCAATGCAGAGCTAACCAGTTTTTTCCGCAATCTCAGTGCAACCCAAGATGACTCCTTAGATCACCCAGATCTAAGAACAGCCAGATCTGCCCCATGGCAGCACTGTGCCTCAGCCAGTAAGACTCATCAAGCTCGAGCTGTTCTCCAGGGTACACCTGCACCCGAGGAAAAGCACCAGGCTCCCACTCCAGACTGCACGTGGTTGAGTATGTATGGGCCAGAGACAAGAACTAACAGTATTACATTGCTTTCTACCCTCCGAAAGTTGGGGAAAAAAAATGGAAATGACATTTCTGAAGGGCTACTCAAGTCTCATTAAGCTTTCCTCATGGGTCAAAGTTGAGGGACTTGACATAAGATAGTAGATGTAGTAATTGAAATGAGATTCCTACTCTCCTTCAACTAAATCAAAACATATTTATTCCTGTCTTCTCCCCCAGTTGAGACTAAAAATGGATGCTACACCTGAAAGGCTGGTTCTTATCAACCCTCTGTCACATGTCACATTATCTAGAGCAGAGGCAGAGCTTAGACACAGCACCATACTGGGATGAAGCCCACCTGAAATCTGCCAGTAATCTGGCACAGAAAGAAAGAGAGAGAGAGAGAGAGAGAGAGGGTTTTCATCACACATACAGCTCACAGTCTGTCCCTCTGATAACTGAGTAGATTAGAGTTGTATATGGGTTCTCTCTTTTGTTTGAGCAACCTTCCTACTGTCCAGCAAACCCAGTTCTTTTCTTTCTGACATGAGGACTCAAGAGCATGTTGCATATGCAGAATGACACATTTTGATCCATTTTTTTTTTTAAATACAAAATGTATCTGTACTTGTTTTCTGTTACAATTCACCCAAAACAAGGAGTGCTTTTTGAACATGCTTTCTCTCTTTGTTGAAAACTACAGAAAATCTATGGATTTTCTGGAATAAAACTTTACTCACTCCAGTTCAATAGCTTGAGTCAGTGGCTAGCCATCCAATATTCCCCGTTTGGGAAACAGTTTTATTTCAAGGTTAATATGCCTGTCTAAAGCTCACAAATGGTGGAACATAATCAAGAGTTTTCCCCTTCAAAACACTATATGCTCACCATTAGGATGCTTACGTAAAAATCTTCCAAGGCTGTGGCACCCAATAAGTTTGTTCTTTCCTTGTGTCAGTGTCAGTATTAAATAAAAATGTTTCTCCTCTTTTGCATTATAGGGAAGACCTGTTTAGAGGGCACATAGGGCTGAAAGCAAATGGAAGTCCACAGAGTATCTGACCAGAAAGGTAAGTTCCTGCCTATTATCCACAAGTGCGAGGCAAACACAATGACTACACTAACCCAGCCGGGAAAACGCGTGTCAGACATCACACCACAAAATACGAAAGCGTTGCAAGAACTGGAAGCTAAAACAAATATACTCCCGTCACAAGGCTCGGACACGCTGCTGTCAGAGCAGGATTCACACCCTTTGCTCTTCCGCAGGAGCTCAGCACATTGCCCGTGCACTTGAGCATCACGGAGCTGCTCCAGAAGTCAGTGCTGTCCCTGTGCCGAGTCTCCCCCACAGCTCGTGCACTTTTGAACTCATCTTCCCCAACCGCCTCAGAAGAGCCTGCAAAGGTGCTGAAGAGGAGGTCGGTTCCCAGTGTGGACAGCGGTGTCTGACAGCTGGAATGATGTTAGATGTCATTATAAAACTACCTGGTAAAACTACCTGACTAAGAGACAGCGAACTCACAGCCCTGGTTCTGATGCCCCTATATGCAGCCCATGAACTCTTTGGAGCTGCAACTTTTTATCCCGAGTTCGCACAGCACCTAGGACAACAACACTCTGCTCCCAAACTAAGGTTTCTAGAAGCTGAGACAACTAAAACAGTTGCATTTCTGGACATAGTCCCAATTCTTCTTTGCAGTTTTTATGATTCTTTGCATGTTAACCTACATGAGGTTTCTTTGGTGTCATTTTTTCCCCCTCCAGCCCTTCTCTGGCAAACACTCACGGGTGCATGTGCCAAAAAGAAGAAATCTGCTTGTTAAGTCAAACAAAACGCAAAACACTGGCAAATAAAATACTTTCCTAGTTGGAGGTCTGAAAGAGTAGAAGAAGAGGTTAAAAGACTCCAGGCAGTAGCTCGTTGGGCACTCAGTGCTACCTGGATTTTCTGCAAATTCCCGGCCTCTTCCACGGTTAAAAGAAAGAAGAAAACCCTCGGCGAGGAATGATCTGGGACAAGGAAAGAACACCGGGAAAACAGGTCTGGGCTTTTCTCCTCCTGAAAACCCGGGCCTTCCCCTCCCAGCACCATGTGCTTCACACAGCGCTGCTCACACCGCCAGGCAAGAAAAAAAAATGCAATGCAAGGCAATGCAAGGCAAGGCAATGCAATGCAAGGCAATGCAAGGCAAGGCAAGGCAATGCAATGCAATGCAAGGCAATGCAATGCAAGGCAATGCAATGCAATGCAAGGCAATGCAATGCAAGGCAAGGCAATGCAATGCAATGCAAGGCAATGCAATGCAAGGCAATGCAATGCAATGCAAGGCAATGCAATGCAAGGCAATGCAATGCAAGGCAATGCAATGCAAGGCAATGCAATGCAAGGCAATGCAAGGCAATGCAATGCAAGGCAATGCAAGGCAAGGCAATGCAAGGCAAGGCAATGCAAGGCAAGGCAAGGCAATGCAAGGCAATGCAAGGCAAGGCAATGCAATGCAAGGCAAGGCAAGGCAATGCAAGGCAAGGCAAGGCAATGCAATGAAAGGCAAGGCAATGCAATGCAATGAAAGGCAATGCAATGAAAGGCAATGCAATGCAAGGCAATGCAAGGCAATGCAATGCAATGAAAGGCAATGCAAGGCAATGCAATGCAAGGCAATGCAGGGTAACTGTGCCAGACGCCCGCGGCGGCCGAGCTCGCCGCCCGGGCCCGGGCCCGGTCCGGCCGCG
>VZSV01000171.1:501803-534604 GCA_013398735.1 Nothocercus julius | reverse complement strand
GGGCCCCTGCGGCGGGGCCGCCATGGCCGCCGCGGCCTGGTCGGGAGGCGGGGGCGCGGGCGGTCTCAGCCATCAGTTATCGCAACAACAGCCAATACATATATATAATATATATGTATAACCAGGGCGCTCCGTTTGGTTTAGCAAAAAGACGCAGAAGTGGTTTTCATTCGATGCACAAATAACAGCCAGTGTATTTGTGTGTACAAATATATATGTACATTTGTGCATACAAATATGTATTTGTTTATACATCCAATGTTACAGAAGGAAACAGGGTGTTACACAGAATCACACAGTGGCTGGGGTTGGAAGGCACCTCTGGAGCTCATCCAGTCCAACCCCCTGCTCCAGCAGGGACACCCAGAGCACGGGGCACAGGGTGGCAGCCAGGCGGGTATGAGAGGCCTCTTTCCTGGGAAAACCCTAGGGAGGAGCAAAACCAGGCACTCTAGCGAGGACAGGGCAGAGGGTTTGTCCCCACACCCCAAGAAGAGGTTTTTACCCCCAGATCAGGCTTGAAGCAACCCCAGTGTCATTAGTTCACAGGGGATAAAGTTAAATAAAGCCCCATGGGTAAACAGGGTAGATGTCCACTACTGCCAATAAAATCTGTGGTGAGACCACTGTCCGCACGTTACTGTGAAGAAAGTTTCCAGTATGTTGTAGGATGGGATGGGGAATGAACATGGATCTTGAAGAAACTGTGCAACATAATGTGGAATTTAAGAAGAGAAGTGGAATATTAAGTTTAGCAAGGAAAAAGGAACAGTGGGGAAGAGCTGGCTGAGCAGCAGGCTAGAAAAAGGTCTGGAGATTACAGTGGGTCTCGAAACTGTTGGGAGACCAGGGTGTGATGCTTAAAAATGAAAAAAAAACTCTTCAAGATCATCTTAATGAGAACATTGTATGCAGGACGTAGCAAGTAATTATGTCTTAGTCAGGAGTGCTGAAACCTCAGCTGCAGTACTGGGTCTGTTTTGATATTTAACCGTATGAAAGAGATACTCCTATTTAGGGGAATCCCAAAGTCTGACACACAGTCATTAATGCGAAGCTGAAGGAGTTGCTGTTTTTTTCCCTCCCCCAAAAATGAAGAGGAAAACAATCCTGTGAATAAGCAGGCAAAGGCATAAAGAAATTGCTTAATGCTGTCTGTGATAGATCAACATTAATTAAAAGTCAGGGGAATGGCTGGCTTGAGCCGTTTGAGGGTAAGATATCGGGAAAAAAAAAAAGAAGGCTTGAAGCGACGTTTCACCCCACAGTGCTGCTTCTGCAGCTGCTCCACGTGAGCCAAACAGCAACATCTGCCACGTTACAGTCGGCTTCCGTCAGTCACTATTAGAAAGCTCTGGTTCATTTCCTGCACACAAATAAGGGGAACACTGATCTGAGATAAGAGGTCCTAAAATTCATGTGTTCAGGAAGAAAAAGATCACCTCTTTTACAGCGAGTTAAGGTATGCAAGAGCTCCTGGTACAAAAAAACAACCTCAAAATTGTGCTGTGATTTCTCTTCTTCCAGCTATCATTGAGAAATTCTGTATTCTGAACCTGCAGCAATGAGTTTGGATGTTGATATCTGTGTTACAGACATTCGCAATTAATTTAGATTATTTCCTTTCCAGAACTCCTTTCTAGAGTTTGTTCCTGGAGCTCAGACATGTTCTGGCATTAGCAGTAGGGCTGAGATTTCTGACAGAAGGGTCAGCCTGAAGCACAACAAGCTACATAAATAAAAATACAAATTGCATCCCTACTAATACCTACTATTAATTGAGACGTGATTTAGTATCTGGGTGGGGTACAACTTAGGTTCATTCACGCTCTTCCATCCTGAGGGTTACGTCGCAGGACCCGAGTCCTTATACTCAATAAATCCAGTGAGCCCTCGTGTTTTGGTTCTCTGTCTCTTGCCCGCCTCTTGCTTGCTTGTGGGAGCAAGGTGTTTTTATTTTACTCCTTTCCAAGTTAGCAAGCCTTACAATAGTAACCTCTGACAAATAATGATATTGATGGATATTTGCAAATGGGTATTTCCATTTCAGTGGGAGGATCTTCTTTCCTGCTTTGGCAAGAGTGATATTCTTGTGTTTTACCCTCTCTCATTTATTCCATATCTTTTTTTCTTTGCTTGAGCACTGATGGATTCAACAATAATTCAGGGACCCAGAAATCAAAGGAAAAGCATTAAATGAAACTAATGCAACAAAAGCTGGTCCAAAAGGTCACCTCTAAATCAGTCAGTGGATTTTTAAAGGCTTCTAGACCAAACTCTATTCTTGCAAGGCTGAAAACAAGGAGAAATGTCATCGCTGAGAATGGAGTAACCCCAAATTTACAGCAGCAAAATGACAGGAAAGGAGAAGTATGCTTTATGCATTTTCATAATTTTGTTTCAAGCCCAAGGGACCCCTTGGAATGTGCTCGGCCAAAGCTGTGGGAGGTGGCATTGTGATGTATTTTTGTATTCATCTACAGATGATTTTTATCTGAAACCACCACCCTTAATCCCACCCTTTTCTCTGTAATCTTTTCTTAAAATAGCCACAGCTAACATCCTGTAGCTGCTTTGGGTTAGTCCCATTCTTAACAAAGTTCTTTCACCTGCTAATGTGCTTGGACAAGTTTTCTCATTCATCTTCTCTCTTTATTTTCCCATAAGGATTTAATGGGTGTAACAAACTTCCTTCAGAATGCTGTGTTTATTTGAGGGGATGCAGGCCATGATTTTATTGGAAATTATTACAATTCACATGTTTTGTGCTCTCTGAAAGTCCTGAGGATGAAAAAGACTTTGTATTTTCTGCTCTTGAAAGATCATTGTTTCTGGCAAAGCCACCTGGCATATCCCAAGCTGTGAGATGCCTCACATGCAAACTCAACATTGCAAACTCAATGTCCAGGCATGCTGAGACACACTGAGAAATGCTAAGCCGATTTTCTGGAGAAAGCTACAATGTCTGTGACATATGTATTTTGCCATTTTGATTTTCTATGTTTATTAAAAAAAAAGGGGGGGGGGGAAATGGATTGGATTATTGGATTCAAAGAGTTTTTCTTTCTTGATATGTCACCTAAGAGGTGGTCAATTTTCCATTTTTCAGGGAATTTTGGTAATTTTTTAGTCAAATATAAATTGCATATTTAGAAACAGTAAGTTCTAAATCATCAGAAATAACTATTCAAGACTATACAAATTACTATATATCAGCTGTATAGTCTTGCCACAGTTACTGGTCTTACTATGTACGTCCTATAAATCATGTTGCTTTTAACAGATTAATCACATCTCGTGCATGCAGCAAGAAACTCTAGCTAATTGCCTCCTGGCTGCAGTTCTTCTACAGCAGAGCCTGTAAGTGTCTCAGCCATTTGCAGGGCAGGACCATGGACCCCCTGCACCAAGTACGGTTGGTTCCTGACAAGTTGAGCCCCGTGGAGGAAGGAATCTGCCCCAAAAGGACCCACATCGTGGTGCTTAGACTGGCCTCACCACCCTTGTCACACTGCTCTTTTATGTGCTGGAGACAAAGATATCCGAGGAGGTCCGTGTAACATTTCCTGGGAAGATAAGAGTCTTGATTTATGGGAAGTGGATAAAGCATTTACTTTACAACCTGAAGGGGCACTCTCTGGCTCCAGTGATCCCAGTGTCAAGTACCCACTGAGTGAATTATTGCAGCCTTGTCCATTCTGCTCAGATGGGCCTGTGTCCTCCTCCTCATTAGTGGACCCCCTTCCTATAGCACTGGAAAAGGATTAAGCCTGTAGTATCTTTTCTTGAGCAAGCTACCACAAGCATAATTCCTACCATTTATTTAAAGTTAGGACTCTATGGAAGCCAAAAAAAACTTTTTTTTTTCCCCTTATAAAGAACAGCAGAGCCTCTCAAGAGGCATCGTAACGCTCAGCCTCAGACATAAATACTCCTCTGGTGAAGTTCAGCTCTAGGATTCAAAACAGGGGTTCAAGTCACCCTCAGGTAGCTCTGTGAATGTTCCCTATTTCAAATGAATGCATTAAATACTGAGTTAGAGATGAAAAAAAGTCTTCATTTATTTATTTATTTTATTATACCTCAAGCCCCAAATCAGTTCCAGCCTAGAATATCCTAGAATGCATAGAAACAATTTTAAGTTGGCCAAAACTATTTTAGGATGAATTAAACCATTTAAACCAGAAAAGGTCCTTTGAGCTCCAGACTGCTTTCTCATCCACAGTGGTACTGTGGCAAGTTTCAACAGAATTAGGAGAAGAAGTATTTTAATTCCCTGCTTTCCACTCGTGCATCCAGTCTACAGTCAAGTCTTGAGGTTTTTTTGCACAAATTTCGGTGAAGCTCTCAGCGAGGAAGGGCAGGAGAAGAAAGGGTGTTTTGTGGCTAGCAGTTCGTAGCAGTGTTTGCCGTGTGTCTGTGTGCAGGGGAAGGTGTTGAGTGGGTGTTCTTTGTACCGTTCTAGATCAAATGACCCTGGTGGTTGAGGAAGTTCTCGCTTGTGACTGCAAGGGACAGCAGCCAGCGACCTCTGTGATTTCTTACACTTTTGGTTTCTTTTCTTGGTTATCGTAACACCACCCTTTTCTCGTGCCTTGAGAAACTCTGGCATTCCCTGCTCATTAACAACCAAAATGCTTGAAAAATATCTCTCTTCCTAACCTGATGCCTTTGCCACATTATTCTCTGTTTGCATTATTTCTCTCCTTGCAGCCCTTGCTACTTTTCTTTGCAATATTGCACAAGGTAGCATATGGTGGTCTGTAGTGTCCACGCCTTTTCTTTTCAGCCTCATCTTCTCTTTGGTATTTAGAGGTTGATTTCCATCTCTAATCAGCCACGATGGCCATTACTAATATGAACAATGGGCAAACAAGTACTTTTGAGTTCCCATCCTAAATGTGGAAGAAATCCCCATACTCGCTTTCTTATCTCACTTTTAGGTCTCCTTTGCAATGGCTAAAGATAATGGGTATAAATTAAAACACAGGCAGTTCCATCTCCATGTGAGGAAGAACTTCTTTCCTGTGAGGGTGCCAGAGCCCTGGAAGAGGCTGCCCAGAGAGGCTGTGCAGGCTCCTTCTCTGGAGATCTTCCCAACCCGCCTGGCTGCCACCCTGTGCCCCGTGCTCTGGGTGTCCCTGCTGGAGCAGGGGGTTGGACTAGATGATCTCTAGAGGTCCTTTCCAATCTCAACCATTCTGTGATTCTGTGATAACTTGTGAGAATGGAGGCTGTTGGTGTAACATCACCATCCTCTACTGTAACAGCTCTGTCTGCTTGTTTCCTTGTCCATCCCAACTATCTCCAGCTAGCTGTGTCATTTAGGATACAGCTTAACTGTTAAAAAAGGGAACATGAGAGTGAGCTCAGGTACTGGTCCCTGAACATTCACACTACTCACTTGCTAGCTCACTTCTTGGCTTTGTTTTGGGTCCCAAGATATGCCCCAAGATGTGTGGACATGAGGCAGTCAGTGCCACTTGGCTTCAGGGCTCCCGTTATAGAAGTTCGCTTTGATGTCCTTAGTTCTTCATGTTGTTTCACTTCACCCCATTCCTACAAGCAGAATTGGCATTGCCAATGCCAAGCCTTTCGCCTTCAGGTGATATTTCCTAACTTTGATCTAAGCAAGTTACATCAACCCCCATTTGGTTTTGGGTGCTAAATCCATTAAAAGCAATATTAAGTGAAACTGACCCCAGAATAAATCCTGAAGAAACTCTGTTAGTAATTTTCCTTCAGCTTGGTAGTCAAGATCATTTCCCCTCTGATTAGTACCTTACCACCTTCCAGTCCATGTACTAACCTTTTCCTCAGTTTAGCTATTTTCCAAGACAGCACTGTATCATTTAACTTTACAGCAGGCTGGATAGATTAGATATGTTGCATTTTTCATGTCTGGAAAGTTATTTGCTTGAATCAGACATAGCAGATTACTTTGGAATTGTCTCCTTTTGAAAAACAGTTTGCCTTTGTATCCCATTGTCCATTTAAACCCATATCTTTATTTATACCTTTCCTTCAATATCCTTGCTGGAAACTTTGGGCATTAGCGCTAAACCTAAACAGGCACTGGGCAACCTGTCTTTCCACTTTGTTTGAGTTAAAGCTTCTAAATGCAGCACAGTGGTCCAAGTTCTCTTCTAAATTCGTGTAAGTCAGTTAGATCAGGTACCATCTGCTGAAATGACCCCTACCTTTCCCTTAGTACCAGAATCATAGAATCATAGAATGCTTAAGGTTGGAAGGGACCTCTGGAGCTCATCTAGTCCAACCCCCCTGCACACACAGGGTCACCTACAGCAGGTGGCTCAGGACTGCGTCCAAGCGGGTTTGGAAGATCTCCAGAGAAGGAGAATCCACGACCTCCCTGGGCAGCCTCTTCCAGGGCTCTGTCACCCTCACTGTCAAGAAATTTTTCCTAAAGTTCCTGTGGAACTTTTGGTGTTTCAGTTTGTGGCCATTTCCTCTAGTCCTATCAGCAACCACCACTGAGAAGAGGCTGCCCCATCCTCCTCACTGCCTCCCTTGAGGTCCTTATAGACACTGATGAGGTCCCCTCTCAGCCTTCTCTTCTCCAGGCTGAACAGGCCCAGCTCTCTCAGCCTTTCCTCACAGGGCAGATGTTCCAGGTCCCGGATCATCCTCGTAGCCCTGCGCTGGACTCTCTCCAGCAGCTCCACATCCCCCTTGTACTGGGGAGCCCAGAACTGGACACAGCGCTCCAGGTGTGGCCTCACCAGGAACTTTCGGTTCTTCAGTTTGTGGCCATTTCCTCTAGTCCTATCAGCGGCCACCATTGAAAACCCCCATTCCAGCAGGAACAGTCAGAGAACATCTAGCACAAAATGTGAAAACTGAGTTGAGATGGTGCTGTCAGGATTTTTATTTTTTTTAATAGCAATTGAAGAATCCCTCTGCCCCCCCACCTGCCACTTGTCACTGAACAAGAGTCATGTTGCCTCTCACTTGCTCTCCTTGTCTGCCCAGGAATTTTTCACTCCTCCCAAGGAGGCGGGCTCTGCTTAATGGGACATTCAACTCCTCATTTATAATGGATGGATACATCACGCCATGCATCCTTCTGTCTACAGAACTCTCCCACTAAGTCAAATAAGAGCACCTGAGGTTGAGAAGGGTTTAGGGCTAGGCTATATATACTCACCTAGGCTGGACTATGTAAGGGATCCCTACCAATCCCTACTAATAAAACAGTGATAACAGATGTGTTAATGGCCCCCTAACAATTCCCTTAAGCAGTACAGAACTGACTTCATCCAAGGTATCTCAGCATCATCTCAGTCATTCAGAGCATCATAGTCTCACAGCCTAGACTTATATTTCTAAATAAAACAAGTGTTGTCAACAAGTTGCCCAGTCCAGCTTTCATCCACACAGCAAATCCCCATCTCAAAAGAAGAACCACATGTGTAGCAAGGAACATCCTAACTATTAACAAGAATGGGCAATCACAGGCTAGTGCACCGTCCTGGACCCTAACCATGTTTTATTTGCAAACATAGATTTAGCAGAAGTGGCTGAAGCCTTGTTACAAACCCAGAACCAGGCAAGACAGAGTTTCAGGCAAGTCTCCTCAGCCTTTCCCTGTCAGGCCCCACAAAGGATGCAGTAGATTCTGGTCCTGGGAATATAAACGCTGTCATTTAATATACAAAGATCTTAAAGCATCTTCCTCAGCATTGTGAATTCTGTTCCCAGAGCCAAATGAACTTCCTGGCATTACAGCATCGCATACCCTCTCAGGTCTGGCCCTTGATCTAAGGTCCTTGATCCAAATGCCATGTTTGATCTCAGCCTCCTACTCCGTACACAGCAGCCCTACTTCCTCCTTTTTTATTCTGTTTCTATTTGTATGGTTACCAAAACTTTCAGCATTTATCTTCACAGATCTTTGCAAGCTCTAACTCAGCTTGACTTCTGGCACTTGCTGCTCAATTCCTACATTTTCTGACCTTCAAGACATAGCTTCCTTGAATGGCTGACCTCATTATGTGTTCCCATAAAATGTTTACACCTAGTATCCTTTCTTCGGTAGTCATTCATCCAGGTAACTCTGGAGATTTTCTCTTTATTTTTTCCCTTGTTCAGTCTCCAAATTCCAGAAAGACTTTTTCTCCTCTTACACCAATTCTTAGCCTTCTCTGTATGTGAGCAGTGAGCTAGTCTGACCTAACTGAGTTGTTAAATCCACTCACCACTTTTCTTACATGCCTTGAAATTATCCCTGTGAAATAAAACAAATGAGAAAGATTAATTTTATCCCTTTTCCCATTCCACTTGAATACTATCAGTACTATGATCCAAAGTTACTTACTCGAACCAGATCCAAGGCTAAATCTGAAATTTGTCCCCTTTTGCCTGTGACTGATAAAGAAATGTTCTATCACATCCCTTTGTATCACGGTCTGTAACTGGACTATTAACTTCTTACATACTGACCACTCCCAATAGTATTTATTTCTGCACATATTACAGAGACGCTAATGATTTAGGCTCTTATAAAAGAGACCTCTACTACCATCCTATTTTCCTACTTTACTATCCTTTTGCAGGTAATTTTGACTCAGCTAATTCTGCTTTCTTCTTGCTTTGTCTCAGTTTTCTTTAGCAGCTGCCATAGTATCATCATTCAGTAAGTGATGAAGAAAATATAAAATTTAAGGGATCATTAGGAGAACAAAGAACTACCTGGAAAACATTATGATGGTTATGTTTCTTCCACATCTTGAGAACTGCACCCCCATCTCAGAAAGAAGATGCTGATGCCTGAAAAGATTCAGAGAGAGGCAAGAGGAAGATTAAAGATGTGTCATGATTTCCATTTGAGGAATGGCTTCCTGCACCCTGCTCTGCTACTTCCCATTTTTCTAGTTTGATCCTTGCATTTATTCACAGATTGGGTTATTTCTGCTCTTCTACCTGAATTAGGTCTAGTCTTCCAGTAGTATCATATATCTGACTTTCATAGGGGATCCACATACATCTGCGGGAAGGAAGGGGCTAGTGACCTTCCCTGATTGCCACATCTCTTCAGACAGTCCACGTAGCTCTGTCCAAAATTCTTCTTGTCTTCTGTGACTGCTCCATATGACAGAAGAAAAAAGCAGGTTCTAGTTTCTGGGTACGTCGCTGAGGCCTCTGCAGAAAGCCAAACGCATAGCACAGGTTAGGGGCCTGTGGCAAACCCTGTGTAAAGCACAATGGCTGTGTGAAGTGCCACGCAAGTTATTACAGAGTGTGAATACGGTGGCATTGCAGACACTGGGAACAGGGGGACACTAGAGGACCCCCCGGTCGTGAATGAAGACAGGAGAGGTTCCAGAGCCGTGTGAAGTGGCAACACCGCCCAGCACCAGAGCAGCTGGACTAGGGACCAGGATCTTCCATCCCAGAGGTTTCCAGGACACGGGATGCGGTGACGCGCCGTCCTGGGGCTCCCCCGCGTGGCACATCTGGGGAGGTCACAGCTGGACCCTGTTCTGAGTGACCAGTGCAAGAGACTTGGAGCTGCTGGAGGATGTCCAGCGAAGAGCCACTAAGATGGTGAAGGGACCGGAGCATCACTCATGTGGGAGAAGGCTGAGAGAGCTGGGGCCTTTCAGCCCGAGGAGAGGAGGCTCAGGGGGATCTTACCAGTGTATTTAAATGTCTGAAGGGAGAGTGTAAAGGGCATAGGACCAGACTCTTTTCAGGGGAGACCAGTGATAAGGACAAGAGGAACAAACCTAAACATGGAAAGCTCAAGTTGAACATAAGGGAAAAAAAATTTTACTGTGAAGGTGACCGGGCACCGGAACAGGTTGCCCAGAGAGATGTTCAAAATCCAGATGTTCAAAAGCCATTTGGATAGGGTCCTTGGCAGTATGTTTTAGGGACCCTGCCTGAGGCACGGGTTAGACCAGATGATCTCCAGGGTCCCTTCTAACCTCAACTATTTTGTTATTTTGTGAGTACTTTGTTCCCCAACTTCGCTTTCCATCCCCAAAATTTCCTCTCCCCAAAGGCATTGTGATTAAAGAAGAGCTGACCCACAAAAGCATCTTGAGACCTAAATCCCATAGTCTCAGCAAGACATAAGTACCTAAATATCTCTGTAGATCTGAGTTTTAATTTTCTAGCCAAGGTGAAATTTCTGGTTGGGCTGATGGGGAAATATGGCAGGGAAAGGGGACCCCAGCCATCTTCTGGTGCTGAGCACGGGGGAGATGAGTCCCCAGGTGAGAGCTATGTGGAGAATGAGGCCCACAGCTGCAGCTGTTGCGATCCTAAAAGGAAGACATCTGAGCAGAAGAATCTGCAGTCACACAGACTAAAGGCTGGGCTGAGGGAGTGGATGCGCTGACTAGCAAATCAGCCCCTGACCCAGAAGGATCGCTGGCACATCCTACAAACACATATAGACTGGTGAAGCACCCAAACACAGATTGAACGGAATTAGAAAACACATTTCTTCAGGACCCAACGAAGAATAAGCTCAGTATTGGACGTCCAAGCCAGTAGCCCCTGCTCCTCAATTGCTGCCACAGGGAAACCTAACAAATCCCTAAAAAATCTCTACAAAATGTCCTCTTGACATTAAAATAAAGCAAAAAGAAAACTGCAAACCCTGTAACTGCTGAGAACTTGAATTCTTTAGAGGTGGTTGTATTTCTCAACCAAAAAGTATGTCTTATCCTTGAGGCAATTCAGTACGTAAGGGGAAAAGCACCACCCAAATACAGTGCTCTGAGGAGACACAGGGGTATTTTGGTTCATTTAAGCAAGATGTAAACAGATTGAAGGTGCTGGTGGGGCTGTGGTCGCCTTAGTCTTGGCCAGGTCAGATGCCGAGCAGACAAAATGCTGAGTCCTCTTGACACCTCCAGCATGGGCAGCAAGGTGAGGCACCTGCTGAAATCCAGATTTGCCAAGGCTGGCTTTTGGTGTCGTGAGACTAGGCTCTTTGGACGTGGCCTTGAAGAGCACCCCTCCATATTCAAAGATTCCCAGATATTGCAGGTTCCTACAGAGTGAATCATCCCTACAGCTTGTAGTAGAATTTGCTGTTCTTGGTGTCTTGGTACTGACAGGTATCAGAACTCTCACAAAAGTAGACACTCTTTGGAAATGTCCTTTTGCAATTTTGGCTGACTTTCCACACCACTTCCAGTGGTCACAAAGGGGGTCTTTGCTGCTAGTCATTGCGCAGTGCGCCCTATCTGCCTGGGTGCAGCCACCAATGGTGGGTATGGGCACCTCCACATAGCCCGAGGTGATCTTGAAGGGAACCCTCTCCTGACCCATCTTGAGTCTTTACAGCTAAAGCTTTCAGAAGCTTCAAATCTGATCTTCCCCTTGAAGCTGTTGCTTAGACTTTTTGAGTACTTCACACTTCACCCTTCTTCTTCTTCTTTGTTCAGTAATCCTGCCATGACGAAACTGCTCAGGCCTCTATCTCCTTCATTGCTTAGGCACAGCCCTGCTTGTGAGGGGTGAACTGGCTTAGACCAGCTGTGGCCTTTAGCCAGCCTTTCCCAAGCTGGTATCTTTATGGTTTGCTTCCTTCCTTCTCCAAGGCTGTGCCGTACCGAAGCAATGACTTCCTTGATAGGGACAAAGAGAAACAGAAAAGGGTATTTCCCAGGCACAAACGTCTTTCCAGTATCTCTGCTAATTGCTCTTCCTGCAAAGTTTGTGCCTTTTATTTGCTCCTGCTTCTCCCCCAGCCCTCCCCACTCCATCTCCCTCTCCCACTTTGAGAAGATTTACACCCTGCCAGGAAATCAAGGGGGAGCATTTGGTGTAGTCTACAGAAATACTCTTGCAGGAAACCTGAAGATGGCAGTGAAAAGAGGTGTGGAATTTGGCACATTTCCTCATTTTTCTTTACATTTTTCTAATGTGACCCTGTATTTCTACATTCCTAATCTTCCCTCTGTACCATGAGAGATTCTGACTATTCTTAGCCATTTGCTTCCTACTTCTACGTTTACAGTATGTATTTTAATACACGTCTTGGATCCAGTCCTCTGAAATGTCGTGGTGTTTGGCTGTTGATATTTTCTCCCAGTGGAGTTACCATGTTCCACCTCAGCTCTGTCGTCATCTAGAAATCCCTCGGACTTGGCCTCAACATCGCTGAACACCACTGCGCCCTGGCAAGTGCTGGACCTGTGGCGCTCCCTATGGACCTGCAGCCTTCCCACTCAGTGACACACGGATTGGGGGCGTCCTGGGACTGCAGGGGCTCGTGACACAATTACAAGAGAGGTGCTTTGATGACCCCTCACTGCAAGGACATAAAGAACATCAGGCTCCGATACGCCGGTGGCTCTCTGAAGCGGCAGAGGATTGCTATAAAAGTTAAGAGCGGATCCCACTGTGTGGAGAGATTTCCCCTGTTTCTCAGGCTCTTTTCTCAGTGATAATAGATTGCCTCCTATTGACTTCAGTTGTGTTAGATGTAGCAATTTTCCTCAATTTTCCTTCAAAGACAAGACAAGAAGTAGGTTGTTCGCGTGTCCCAGAGAGGAGGGCTGCAGAACATGCTGCCCTGGCAGAGGGAGCATCGTGGTTAAGCGGAGCCAGGAGACTCAGCTAGGAGGTCAGCACCGCCTCTGCAGCCACGGGTCTGCAGGTCACCATAGCAAGAGGCAGAACAACGTGTCTGCAGCGTTATAGGAGCATTAATAATAGTCACAGCGAGCTGACTTTTGCCCTTCAAGGGAGAGAGGCTGGCCGGGAGCACTGGAGCTATTAATTGACTCACAGAGCAGTCATTTGCACATTTAAATAGTAGAAAGCTAAATATGTTCTGCGATCACTCCTAGCAAAGGACACTGACAGGGACACGCTCCTTTCAGAGCCCATTTCCAGCTGCTCAGGGCTGTGTGACACAGATCTCTGCCCAGCTCTTGCCAGCCTCCCTTAAAGAGACATCCTCCCACAACATTTTTCCCAAGCCAAATGTAATCACAAGTAACTACAAGATCGTCATAACGAATAGCTTCCAGCATAAATAAGTGGATTAAAACTGTCCCATTAATTTCCGAGATGTATTGCTGCATTGGCACTTATGCTGAAATATTCCCCTAAGCTCCACTGCTGTCAAAAGGCAATAAATCCATCCTTGGGTTCTGCCTATCACTGCCTCGCCAGCCTGGCTTCGTACTCACTGCTAAATCACACAGGGCTTCAGGTGGTTCCTTCAGTTTCTCCACCTCACTAAGATTTGCATCCTATTCCTTCAGACATCTCTGCAATGTGCAGCACTCAGGTGATGCTTGAGAAAGACAAGGCAGAAATATTCCAAGAAATCTTCCTCTCTGGAAGTGGAAGGCACAGTGCAGCTGTCTTCCATTAGCCTCACCAGACATCAGCCTAAGCAGTCCAGTTCATGCCAAAGCACTCTGGTGTATTGGCGTGTTCTCTTCTGCTATTTTTTCTCGAGTTTGAGAAAAAAAAAAAAAAAAGGGCAAAACGAAGGGGTCTGTAGCAAGCCCTTAGCCCAAAGGCAACACCAGCTTNGTTCATGCCAAAGCACTCTGGTGTATTGGCGTGTTCTCTTCTGCTATTTTTTCTCGAGTTTGAGAAAAAAAAAAAAAAAGGGGCAAAACGAAGGGGTCTGTAGCAAGCCCTTAGCCCAAAGGCAACACCAGCTTTACCTGCATCCCTCCTGATCGTTGTTTGCTTGGCCTGCTGTTTCAAAGACCTGCGAGACCATCCTTCCCCACAGGAGGTGAAACAAAAAATGGTTGGCCTGACAAAACCTCTGGACTGCTGAAGGCTGAGTGCATGTGCTGCAGCGATGGGGAAAATGACGTTTCCCAAAGAGAGCGCTCACTGTGAAAATGTGCTGTTTTCCTACAGCCCTGGCTGGAGGCCGCTGAAACATCAAGTGTAGAGAAATCTCTGTCTCTGCAGTGAGAGACTTTCTACTGAAGTTCTACTGAAATCCAAGGTGTAACATTTCCTGAACGATATGACCTTCTGTTTCCTGCACATACACACTTACAAAGTTATATCCGATTTCATACTTACCTGAGGTTGCATTTTACCCCCCTTCTGGGTAAAGATTAGTTCATGCAGACTTTGGGGTTTGGCTGCTTATCTTTTATTATCTATGGCTTCAGTGTTAATAGAGCTGGTTGACAACCCTGTTGCGATGAGGCCGCTGCAGATGTTGCATCTCCTTCCACAGGGCATATGTTGTCTGTGTTTGTGGTATTTGCCCCAAAACCACAATTCCTTGTGCAATATCTTTT
The DNA here is from genome assembly GCA_013398735.1 of Nothocercus julius. Classification (NCBI taxonomy): domain Eukaryota; kingdom Metazoa; phylum Chordata; class Aves; order Tinamiformes; family Tinamidae; genus Nothocercus; species Nothocercus julius. The sequence continues at coordinate 520,337 of VZSV01000171.1, read as the reverse complement.
CCTTGAATGCTTTCCCTCTTTCCCAGGAGCTGTTTTCCATTTTATTTTACACATGGCACCACGTGCCGTTCAGCAGCTGCACGGACCTAAGACGTCTGTCTGCTCCCTTCATTAGCATTAGCTGATCATTAGCTTCTCAGCTCTGTGTGAGAGGAGCCTTTGCTCAGCGCAGCAAGTGGCTCTGGCAAGAGCCTCTAAAGCACAGTTATTGCTGAGGAATGTCTAATCACGAGTCTCCTGTTATTATTATTCGCTGTATTTCTGGGATTCCTTCCCGCTCAGCAATGCAGCAATACCATTTATGCACCCTCCTGCCAGAGGGTGCCGGAGAGCGAGCCGCTGATTTATTGGATAGTGCAGAGGGCATTTTGCTGGGATTTTTCCCAGGAAGCACCACAGTCTCTCAGGCTGGTTTGATGAGAGCTGACTAGAAACACATTCCAGAGGCCAGGCCAAGACAGGCAGATTTTATTTAAGCAAGAAAACACGATATGGTGACAGTGGGGGAATAATGTTGGAAACTTGGGAAGAGGATGAGAGAGTTCTCTGAAAAGCCGCTGCAGGAACCCAGCTCTAACAATGCCCACAAGGTCTGGGTGCTCCCTCTGCCAGATCCTGGCTCCGGAACAATTCATTGCAAGGCTGGGGATGATTAGACCAAGTGGAAAATAAGATTCAAGCAATTTAGGCGAGGCTGAGGCTGACAAATGACTTTCAGGTCAACTCTGCTCTGCATTCATTGGGCAAAAGTCTGAAAATAGGTTTTCCTTCAACCTGACAACTTTGAAAAAGCATAAAACTAGAGTGCTGATGCTGACAATTTAAATTAATATTTTATCCTCTTTCATGTGAGAAAAGATTTTTTTTCCCAGGCCAAGGTGATTCTGTCGAAGAAGCTCTCACAGCCCTGCACACCCCAGCATAGTGCTGAGATTTCACCAGAAGGTTTCAGGATGAAATGTTACAGGATTAAATTTTTTCTTCTTTTGCAGGGAGAGATCACTCTGTGTCAGAGAGGCTGTAGCTAGATACTGATTTGATGCCAGGGAAAGCAATTACAGCAGAGAGACAAGCCAAGAGCACCAAAAAGCAGCAGGACATTGCAGACAGCAGGATCCAGCTAATCCCCTAGGCAACATCAACCATGTTCTTATTTGACACCAACCACTGAAGAAGTATCAGCATTAAACTGCATCTGCAGCGGCTTTTCCAAACAAGCTGACAGCAGTTATTGCACTTATCTATAAGGTAAAAACAAGCAACCCCTGCATGCATGTGGTGCAGGGGAACTGCCTTCCTCATTGTGGCTCTGGTGATAACAGCCCCTGGTTGTGTATTTGCCTCTTTGGAGAGGAGGGGATAAACCACTGGAATACAGGGATTTCTACCTGAGACAGGACAGTCTATTCCAAGACTAAGAAGGGAGTGGATACTTCTGAGAAGAGGTACAAATCTCTGGCTCAGGCCCAGCCCTGCGCTGCTGGCAGGAGATCGTATGTCCTAGAGAAAAGACACCTGCAGCCAGCATCAGTGTTCAGGGACCAGGTGTGGTTCGAGATGGTGTCCACCCAGGAAGACACCTATTGAGTCAAAGCCTTTTAAACACCACTGCTGAGCTGTAATTTAAGTGAAGAACTAGACCTATAACAGAAGCTTAATGAGATCCCATCTCAAGCTGAGAAGGTAAAGGCAAGCCCTGGTCGGTCAGCAGAGTCTGCACAGCTTCAGTTGCTGCAAAACTGCTTTACAAATCGCAGGGCTTTTTAGCGCTGTGATGTGAAGAAGTGCTTTATTGTTACCGGACTTAAAAAGGCACCCCCAAAAAAGCCATCCCTGGAAGGCAGACTCTGCTCCCTCCCGCCCTGCCCACCCAGGAGATTTTCTGGCAATTACAGAAATCAGCTTCTTCTTTGTAGGTTATTTACTACCATAGCCTATCTGTTTTTCCTCTGAATGGACTGTGCACAAGAAGGCTCGGAAAAGGTCCTTGATTTTTCCTGCTGACAGAGGTTCATCAAATTGCACCCCGAGGAAGTCTCTCAGGCGACATGTCCACGGCATCGTCCCCGCAGGAGTGAGGAATTGGCTGCGTGCCTCCTGCCTGGTGGGTGCTTTCCTTGTGCTGGCAGAGAGCTCTGGATGTCTGACAGGTAGACAAATAGAGAGCACTGAAAGTGTGGGATGTGTCCTCTGGCCTATGCTAGCAGTGGCATGCCCTTGGCATGCTAAGGTCCGTGCCAAAGAGATGCTAAACTCTGTGGCAAGTTTGTGGGCATCACCCTCACATTTCTGCTGTCTTTTAAATGTTTATTGCCACATTTAAAGGTAGAAACTCAGATATTTATTCTTGGGAATTAATTTTGCATCTGAGATTTGGGAAGACAAGTAGCTGGATAGTGTGATCCTCACCAAAGATGGTCCTAGGCCCATCCTAGTCTGTCGTGTTATTGTTGAGACACTCAGTGTACATGAGCAAAATACCGTGACCACTTCAGGACGTGGGACTTGCCTGAATGTGAGCAGATGTGAAGGCGCAAGAGAAGCATTCGCTTCTGCACTCAGCGCTCTGGTGAGAACAGGCTGAGGCCATCTGCAAAGCAGGCAGAGCTGTCAGCATCGCGGAGCTGCGCTGCAGCCTGCGTGTCACCAACCTACCGGAGAGCTGCGTGCCCCAAAACGGCTGCCACCTTGCCGCTCCGAATTGCTCTGCTCTGATGGAAGTGAGGACAGGCGCAGAAGAAGGAAAGTTGCAGGACAATCATTAGTACTACTTCCAGTTTGCCCATCTTGTGCAGGCACAAATGTGTCTGTGTCGTGACTGAGGCATCATCATGTGGGAGAGCAGCTGTTCTGCTGAGGCAGGAGGACATGGTGAGACCAGACTGATACCATATGCACCAGGAATGTTACCCCTTGGAGAGAAATGTGCATTCACACATGAGAAAAACCATTCTGGCATTTGCCTGGCTGTTGAAATGCTTTCGAGATTTCACCACAGACTTCTCTGTAGATCTCAAAACTGACCACAAACAGTTCTTCTTGTCAGGGCTTTCCAACTTGCTCTCATTGGGACTGCAGAGAATCTCGCTTGAGGCCCAGGGTAAAATTCTTGCCACAGCAGGTGACCTCTCAAGAAGCCCCTTGCCCGAAGCCAGAGGCCAACATCTGGTTGAAGAACTGGCTGCCAGCTAATTAGGGCTGCATTACCAGCCGCAGATCAAAAGTTGGCTGAAATCTGCTCAGCAACGAAGGCTGATCAAACACAATTAAAGGAGCTCTGCCCTTCAGGACATGGGATGAGTCTCGGCTAGGAATCCAGGCAAAGAATATCATGCTTCCTCATGGAGGGCTAAAGAGGTACTTTCTGCTCATCCACAGAGCCGTGTGGGCTGAAATGCTCCCAGGGCTGCACAGGAGATGACAAGGCATTGCAGAATGCCAGGTCTGCACTCCCACAGCATCCTGAGATGAAAGGGTGTATAGAAATTTCCATGCTATGCATCTGGGAACAAGACAGAAGAGTCCAAATCATACAAACCCTCTCTGAAGGTTGTCAGTGATGAGGTGCTGACCAGTTTCCATCTGCAAAATCAATGACGGCTTTTCATATCTAACTCTTAGCACACTGTTCTGATCCAGCCACATTTGGTGTTTTTTCTTCTACTACTGGTTTTAATCACATAAAGTCTGTCTTTGCAAGGCACAGCATGGTAAAAGACAGCTGACTTTTCACAAAGGCTGCAACTGTAGCCCCATCACTTTGAGTTGTCCCTATTCACAGAGCACATTGAGACTGTGGTGAAGACCATGAGGGCCTATTTAGAGGGAACTGATGACTCATACAAGGTATTGCTGACTAGTCCTGCCATACTGTAAGGAAGGTGAGCCTCTCTTACCAATTAATGTAACAAAATTTATGACATATATGTTAATCAGCAATAGAAAATTGACCACATAAACAACAGAAGAAAAAAATATGACTGATATCTTGGACTGTTGAGGCCTCCTCAATAACAGATGGACCAATTTTTTCTTTGCATTCATACATACATTCAGCGACAAGCTAAAGAATATATCAGGGGCCTGTGTGCCTTAGTTTCCCCCATATGCTCTTCTCTGTCACAAAGCCGGTGTTGGAGAGAGTGGAGGCTGGGAAACCAGTCTCCAGCAGCCTTGAGCTTTCACAACCGAAAAACAGCATCTGTTTCTTACCAGAAGTAGAATGAGGAATGGACACCTGATAAAAATATCCCCAAAGATGGGGTCCTGCTTAATTTCTTCTAGGGTGTGATCTAGCTTTTCAACAGCATGAGCTGTATAGACATGTCTTCTTTGCATGCTTGTCAGTGTGTGGCAGAGTATAAATCCCTAGCATGTTGAGGGTTTCTGCCTGTCCTTTTCAGAAGTGCTTCACTTCTCTGGGTTGACTTGTTGAGAGCTGAACAAGGATATTTCTCAGAGACCAGGCCTGTGTCCTTTGCTCTTATTTAAATAGTAAAAAAATGAGGCTTATCTCACGAGAGTTAGTCCAAGAGCTGTCTCCAGTTTCCAGACAGAGGTATGAATTACATTTATGCAAGCAGGACACCTGCACCAACTGGTGCAAAAGATAGCAAGAGTTTCCCCTTCTCTTGGGATGTGAGTGCTGTTTCTGAGGCCAACCTTGTCCCAGCTGTGTAATAATCAGGAGCACAAAATTTTGTGGGCCAATACATTATCCTTGCCCCGTCTTCTTCACCTTGCCCACTACCCTCTCAGGTTTGTAAGAAATAGGGTGACATCCTCCCCCATGACCATGAGGAAGGGACAGAGTGGTTTGCAGCGACTGCTCTTTCCCAGTGTGTTCATCACAGACCTGCATGCTCCTCCTCATGACCCCTCAGAAGAGAGGAAATCCTTGGATAAGCCCATACCACATCATGGCAATAAGTGGGGAGTTATCCAGCATGGGTATATTCACCCCAGCCTCAACCTTGACCATGAGAAGCAGAAGCACCAGTAGCCCTCAGAGCCTTCCCATGTGATGATGCTTCCTGAAAAGCAGATGCTCTGACTCCTCATATATCTGCTTGCTGCATTTTGCTTGGCAGGAACATTTACCCTAATGGGAATCTCTCTCCTGATAGACATGCTGTGAACATGCTTTATAATTATACATTTATTTCTCATTCATTTACTTTAAAATACTACTTCTTGTGGCCAGGTACTTGTTTTCTGAAGTCCTTTTCAGAATGGAGAAACTTCATACAAATATTTGCCTGCTCCAGGTCCAAAACAGCATCAGAAAAGAAGAAAAAAATGTTGGGATCTATCTGTCTTGTTCAGCTGTGCCAAATGAGTCACCAGCCTCTTAGAACTCAAAATTAAAACTTAGATATGATCCAATTTTAAAGCCATAGAAGAAGGCGTTTCCTTCTTTGTGTTTCAGGACTCCCCCAGGAGAACACAGAGGTTTCAGCAAATAGAATAATATATTTTCTGCACTATGTATAATGAAATTATATTCACCACAATTCCTACTGGGAGTTTCTGATCTCCAGGTTTATTTCTTAAACAGCTGCCAAAGGTTTTATTGACAGAAGGAATAATAAAATGGAGAGTCTTGCCTAATGGCTCTAAGGAACTCAAAGGAGGTAAAATGATAGATTTTTACCCACATTGTTTTCTAGGGATTCTATCACCAAGACTTATCTGATCAATTATAGGGCAGATTTATATAAAGGAAAAGATTAAAAAAAAACCACCTACTTGCCAACGTCAGAAATATCTTGAACTGCTCCAAACTAGGATAATCATTCCATTAAAATAATTGTCAGTTAGAAATTCGGTATTAAAGAAAGGTAATAGAATGTGAGTTGTCAGCCTGCGGGATATGTGTGTGATTGAATTCTTTAGATCCATTTACCAATTATAATGAAACCTGTGCTAGAAGCCACCTTCCTTAGACAACCGCTGACTTTAAAATACGGTCCAAAAATAGCTCTATTATTCTCTATCTTTTTTTTTTTTTTTTTTTATAAGATTCTTTTCGGCAATTCACTAGTCTCCAGGATGGTGATTCTAACCAGGCTTCATGCCACTTGTCTTTCATCTGCTGAGCCTCACTTGTTATTTTTGGTATATCAAAAGTAAGATTCTAATTTTGAAGGAAACTTGACAACATTAGGAAAATAAATTAAGTGGAAACAAGGTGGGGAATGGCTCAATAAAAAGCACAAAAATGTAACTGCAGTGAGAAAGTCTTCCCCTGTAAGGAATAACATTTATAACAAGGAGGCAGAATAAATGAGCTTAGGCAGGAATTGAGAGATCAGCTCATTCCTCACGATGCAGGTCACTGCAGTCCCATGAACTCTAGGTGTAGCCCAAAAATGTGCTCACTCTTTTAAGCACCTCTGCATGAGGAAAGAGAAGCATTCATAGGAGCCAAGTACTGTCTTGCACCTATCACCTTTCAATGATTTCAGCCTTTCAGTGGCTGAAGTAGGTCGGGATGCATCACTACACCATAGCGGCAAGTCAGAGAGATAAGCCACTACTCAGACACGCTGGCAGACCGAAGCACTTTGTAAGAAACCACACAAGTAGTTAGTTTCAGGGATTTTTTACCCATTCCAAGAATGCATTAAATAAGATTCGCTGATACGTTAAATAAGAGTCACTTCTTCAGTTCATCAATGATTCATTTAAGCAGGCTTTTCCATAGCTCAGAGCTGATCATTTGCCCGCTGTTTAATATTTTAAACCCATAGGAGAGCACATTTTTCTTTTGTACTTTTTTTCTCCACCTTGGTGCTCAGTTAGACACGATACTTTATGATCTCCATTTATTTAATCCAGCTTGACCTATCTGCTTTCCTCACACCAGAGTGTGTCTGAGTTACTGGCTTCAGCCCTGGACCCCCTGTCCAATTATGGCTTCTGCCTTTCAGCAAAATTAACTAACACCTGACACAGATAAGCAGCTCAATGCATCTTCCCACATTTCCCTTCCTTTCTCATTGGCCCCTGTCACAACAGAGATATCTGCAAAACTGTTCAAAGCTGCCCAGAGAAGTGGGATGCTCCTCTCCCTTGGATTTTACTGGAAAGCATGTGTCTAATCTGGCAGCTCCACATAGGGCATTTCACGCATTTCAACCGCAGCAGCAGCACCCAGGAGCTGTTTGGACAAAGTCTCCCGTGTGCAAAGCTCAGAACTAGTGAGCTGCACCAGACTGCAAGACTAGGCACTCCCCAAAATCCATGTGAAAATAGCAATGATGCTCCAAGCAAAGGAGAAAAAAGCTTGTTTTAGACAATTCCAACAGAAACATTCCAGGATCTTGACTCAGTAGGAAAGTAACTAAGTTAATCTGGAAATCAGGTTCAAAGTCTAGCATGAAAGCATGGCTCCCACTGCTGAGGGAAGCAGCCTTGCAGGAGACAGTGATGTATAGCACGTATTACAGTGTAACACCCCTGCAACTGGTTTGTTGCAGGGGTGTTAAATTCTGTGTTAATAAATGAACCCTATGTTTTCACTCATTCGCAGCCTTGTTTTTTTCTTTCTCTTCTTGCTGGTCTTTTTTCCTTCGTACACATTGCAGACAGCTCTGCTGTTAGTCTCTTCTGTCACGCTGTCATATTTACTGAAATTTCAAGGCCATTTCATTTAAAATATTAAGAAAAGAAAATCTCCCCACATCCATCCAGGAATGACTGGCAACATTTGAGTTCATATCATCCCATCTCCAGCTGGATCCAAACCCTGAGAAGCAACAACTGGAAACAGAATCCTTGGAGCACTTCTAAAGGCCGCTGCACATTTTGATCACACCCATGGACACCATTCCAAGGCAGCAATTCACCCACTGCCGGGCGTGAGTTACCACTGATCATTTATTGCTTAGGCCCTCCTGAGTTTTATTCTCCCGCACAGTATTTCATTTATCCTTTACATCCCTTTTCATCTCCTCAACACGTAGCTCTCCCGAGTTTCCCCTCTTCCTTTGCTGTTCACATCACCTACTCAGGAGATAGATTGTGTTTAAATTATTGTTTCTCTAAACTTAAACTGTCAGTGTCAGATCCTCACCTGTGTCCTCATAGTAGTAGACCTTGAAAATTAATAGCTCCAGAACCATTTAAAGTCCTGGAAGATGTGAATCTCCATTTCTGAGCTCACAGTGTCAGGTTTTTGAGATGGGGACTGTTTGGGCAATAGATGAGCAAAAGATACAAGAGTTGATGTACATGCCAAACAACAGGGAGGACAGAGAAAACTTCTTCCCCTCGAAGCATGAAACTATATGGCCAAAGGTGGCCACTGGTAATGAGGTGTGTGATTTGAGGCTTTGAAAGGTTTGAAAAGGAAGGTAGACATGAACGAAAGCTGAGTAGATCCTACTGTTCGTGGTGTGATTATCAGAGAAGCAAAGGCAGGCTGGTTGTGCCCCCGTTCGGCTGGAGCCGCGGGAAGGACCGTCGTGCGCCAGGGAACTGACTCCCTGCTGGGAGCTCTGCCCCTGGGCTTCAGCCGGCCCGCGGCGCGTCCTGTGCCCATTAATAGGTTGATCGTGGCCTGGTTTTTCTGTTCAGGACATACCACTTGCAAAACAGAAATATGATATGGCACAGAGTAAAAATCCTTATTCCACTTTAACCTGCTGGAACACCAGTATTGGCAACTGTAAGGCAGAAAAGATCAAGAAAAATATACCATAGATTAAGTAGATACCTGTGTTCTCTCCTTAAAAGGAAAATAATGTAAATCTGGGATCCAAATTTTCTTGATCAGAAAATCACTTCTTGATGATGAATTTTGCTTTTTCATCTTATTCCACTTCTGCACGAACCCCGTCTTTGTGATGGAGCAGTGATAGCTATCATTGCTAAAGAAGATAATCCAGGATTCCCATTGTCTGCTCGCTTTTGGTCATTGCTATCTCTATTGCTTTGTTTCTTTTATCCTTTGAAAAAGAAAGAAAGAAAAAAAAAAAAAAAAAAACAGAACTGATGATACACCAACATGAAATTCCCTTTACTACCCACCCTCTGGAATCACAATGAGATTGTGGAATCACAGTCTCCAACAATATTTGATGGCCTTGGAAGGTGGGACAAGAAAGTCAATAAAGTTTCATTTCTTCAGAACGTCTTCTCTGCTGCTTTTTCATATTTGCCCTGTGGGATGTTTGGCAATTTTTCACACAGAGCACATAACTACATTGACTTATCACATGTAGTTCTTTAAAATAACACTGGAGGAATTCAAGGGTTTTTCTTAACACAATATTATGAAGAAATACATCAAAGTTCTGCTCACATTAGCTGTAATTCTCTAATGTTCCAACTATTCTGCTCAGCTGCAACTGGCAATTAAGCTGAAGTTATCTAAGCAATAATTAAGCTTTTAATGATAGAATTTTATCCAGCCTATTTGGGGAAGATCATTCCTAAAAAATTGCTGTTAAAAACAATGGTGTCCTGAATTAGACAGACATCCCCAAAGGAGACCAAGATGTTACACAGGTCACTTTCTACAACAAGGAATATGGACACAGGTGCCTCCTGTGGAGTTGAAGCTCAAGAAAGTAGTGAGCAATTCAAACCACAGAAATGCAGCATCCTCAGACCCTGGCTGCTTAGGAAGCCAACAAGGAGAAGTCATCAAAATATTCAGACTATAAGCAGTCAAATTCCAGCAGCTCTGGGAAAAATCAGAGGTCTAAATCACTCATTGCTCTCTTAGACAGCAATATCATAATAGGCTTTTAAGAGGACACTTAAGAGCTCAATTCTCCCTTATTTTAAACCCTTAGTAGTGGGGCAGATCTTTTTTTTCATAATCATCAGACCATCTGAATTTGGATTCTGATATGTCGAGGTGTGTAGGGTGTGACTCTGCACAGGGTCTAACTTTTAATGAAGTTTCACCGTCTGATTTATTACGTCAGAGCGGGATCCTGTTTCCACAACACTCCCCACCTAAGGAAAGCCGCTCCAAGGCGAGCCCATGGTGGTGTGAGATTGCCACGCTAATATCCTACTTCAGACTTAGTCTGTGCACATGAACCATGCATTCCGTTACGGTCCTGCTGGATGCCTAGTTTCAATGGCCAGCGGAGGGGATTCCCACTCCCAGTAATCTGTAGGGAGCACGGCGAGGCCCAGCAGTTCTCCCAGAGGGAAGCAAGGCGCTCTGTGGGCAATGGGCCGTGCTGTTGGCTCTGACTGTGCAGCAGCGTTGGTGGGCCAAATCCTCGAGGCCTTCCTTGGTCTCCTTTCAATGCTGATTTAGGAAATTGTCTGTTGCTTAGCTTAATAAATACTGAAAAAGAGACAGGCAGGGAGAAACTGTCCTCTCCTTGAACACTATGTGTTATCCCAGAATCCTGATCCTTGCTGAGAACTTTCTAGTGCTATTTTAATAAAAATAATTATCCTAATTGCTCACTTGACATATTCCAGGTGCCGACAATAAGTGTGCCTTATAAATAGAAACATGGAATGAAAAAAAGAGGTGAAGCCACTACACTTGGAATAAAAATACCTAACCTAAACTCTAAACCCCTGTCTCAGCTACAGTCAATCAACAGGAGCCCTACAGATGTTGCATCAGCATTGGACACTTGTTCAGTATCTTTGCCCAGCACTCCAAGTTCATGAATCCGAACACAGTGGCCATCATGAGCACTTGTGCCCTGATCCTTTCTGAGAAAGCCCAGGCTCAAGATGAGGCCTTCCAGGGCACTTGTGTCTCTGGGCTTTGCAGCACCTAGAGCAGGGTATAATGCAAAGGGTTATTCATTCCCAAAATCTCTGCTGGGAATATCAATTCCTCTGGCTGAGCAGCTGCCAGATTTCCAAGGTTGGTTATGCAGCTCATACTTCCAAATGTTTATTTTCTGCTAAAGCCCTGAGCCTGTCGGAAGAAGCATTTCACTGCGAGGACCAGAGCCGAAGACAAGGGATGCACTGAAGCAACACATGCGCAAGGGCATGCTCTGTGCACTAATGGCCATGGTTGCAGTACATCAGAAAATCATCAGGTGGGAAGGGCAGGAACTCTACGTATGTCTGCTCATCTGCCAGTATGATGCAGTTCTGAACACCCTGTGGAAACACAGGAGTATGGGGAGTGGAAAGCCTCATTCAAGGCCCTGGTGAATCCTTGCCTGGGATACACAGCCAGATGTGGTCAGTGAGCTGCCCAGGACGAGTGAAATGGCTCTGAACTGGCACGGGAGCTGTCGTGGTCGTGGGAGGAGTGCTTTTTCCAGGTTTGGAGCGGCCACGAGCAGAGGCTCGTGTTGCTAGCCTGATGGAGAGGGCTGAAGGCACTGTGCTATGAACACACTTTAGATACTTCAAGGGCAAGGACTGAAAAAATTGGGAAGCTTTCTGAACTAGAAAGCAGTGTTGTTGCAAGTACTGTGAGCGCATCTTGCCAGCGAGCTCCTGTCCGGAATAAGCTTTATGAGCTCCTAATTTTTAAGCACAGGCTTGTGTTGACTTCAGCCTAGGCAGCCAGCGTGCTTCTTTCCACATCATGCCATTGCCAGTATGATCCAGAGGCCCTAATCTGAATTTTATTCATTATGAAAATTTCAGGACATCACATATCTTTAAGAATGGATCGCTTTATGTAGCAGGCAATGCTCTGTTATGGCTCAGTCTGTGAATCACAGGAGACAAAACTAGAACCCAAACTATACTCTGCTGTGTTCTTTAACAATGCAGCATTACTTTTTGTCATATCAAATGAATTTATTCCTTTATTTCACTACTTCGCCCTCTCACCCTCCCAATTCTCTTCTTTACTTCTTTATTTTTTTCCTTTTTCACAGCCACTTATTTGTCCTTGATTAGAAACATGTTTGCCAGGACCAGGTATGTGACCTAGGCATGCTGTGAAGTGCAACACTGTTGGTCTAGATTTATTGGTGGCTCTTGTGCAACCTCTTTCTCATGCTAAAGGGAGGCTTCCTGAGGGATTGTCTTGTTGCAAGGGCCCAGAACGTGTCAAGGCATAAAGCTGAGTCCCGCAGACCTGCGTGTGTCCAGGATCCGTGTGCTCAGAAGGATGTGTCTCCTGCAGCTGTGGGCCAGGGCATGGCCAGCATAAGCTCACACAGTCATACACGTGGAGGGGCAAACCCTGGGCCTCAGCAAGAAGTCCCCTTGCTTCCAAAAGCAGAAAGCCTGGCTGATTTTCTTGATCATCATTATGGTTTTTTTTTTTCCATGAAAACAGTTCTGTTGGTGATGCTGAAATGTGGAAACCAGATAGATTTAAAAAACAAACACTTGGGATGTGAAAAAGTTTCCCATGAAATTTTCAGCCAAAGATAAATCATTTTTCATTCAACCCTGTTCTGGCCATGTTTTGAAGGGAAATGTGTTCACATGGTCCTGCTGGGGGAGGGAGGAAGGCGGCTGGTTTGCCTACAAGTGCTTCAGCATCCCTCTCCTAAAATTCCAGTTGCAGAGGGTACACTCAAACTGAGAGAGGAATCGTCGTATTCATTGGGTAGATGTAGATGTTCAGGTGGAAAAGAAAAATCCAGCAACGCTCCGGGCAGGAAAGGCAGCAGGCTGAGCTACGCTTGAGCAGACAGCGGAGGCTCGACACAGGCACCTGCCTTTGGGCACACTGCTCCCTGCCCAAAGCCCCGGCCCTGCTCTGTCATCTTGGAGTGCCCCGGTGGCCAAACCTCACCAATCCAGCCCCTGATCCCTGCGGGATGCTCCTGCGCAGCCTGCGAGTGCAGGGCAGGACGCACCACGGCCTGGCGGAAAGGACAGTCGTACCGGGTCACCTCCTCGCTCTTCTCATCTGCTGCTTTTTCCGCTCCTCCCTTTTTCCCTTTTCCCCCGATATCATCTCCCAGGCCGTGCTGTAGGTCCTTCCGCTGGGGCCGTGGGTTTGCACCAGGGAACACAAAAGCAAGAAACTAAAACTACTGACAGTGAGTAGCGCTGTGCCGGAGCTGGAATTTCTGCTTTGCAGAAATTCCCCTGTTTTGTAACGCTCTCTTATTCTCTGCTGGATCAAAATCAATGGGTCTTGGAAATTCCTGTGCAGCTGAACTTTGAAAGGATGAGTGGATTCTTTGGTGCCTGTCAAAGCATTTGTTGCCATTTCAACAACTGACAGTTTCTTTTTCTTCACATGAAATACATTTCAGAAGAACACGTCTCACAGAGGAATAAGTGAAGCGTTCTACCATGCAATGATTGAAGCAAAGTATCTTATTACTTCAGTGCAATGCTGCCTTCCCTGCTTCCATTTTTTTTTTTTTTAGATATTCCATTGAAAGGTTTCCAGTGTTTTGAAATGGCATTTTCTCCTGGGGAAAAAAAAAAAAAAAATCATTTGCCAGAAAGAGGCCCATCCAATATACTTTTACTGCTAAGAAATCTAAGCAATTTCAGTGCCTCTGCAGCCCCACGTCCACCTGTAGCACTTCCTGAATGCTTGGAAGAGAAACCTATGGAAACAGGGAGCAGAGATGAAATTCAGTCTCTGAGCTACTGCTTTCGACTGACTGACAGCTAAATCCTGGGGCAGATCAAGCCCTGATGGATCTATCAGTCAGACCAGCTCTGCATATGTATTCATTGCTGCGAGTTTCCATCAGCAAGAGAAAATTGCAAACCCTTTATCTATGGCCTCAGTTTTCCATACATCATAACCCTCCTGCAGCGAGGGGACCCTGCAAATTCGGGCTGCTCGATGCTGCAGGATGCATGAGGGAGGAAGGAAGGAGGTTCATGTTTTCTGGGTGTCCCACAGAAGGTGTTTTGCAGAGGGAGATGCACAGTCCGCAGCAGGGATTTCAAAGCAGTCTTTGGTATTGGGAATTTTCAGGACCTTTTTTCTCACTTGACACATCCGTTCCCTCCTGTTTTTCTCTGACAGAGGAGCCCTTCTGCCTGTGCACACACGTAACCCGCAGCTTGGTGGCCACGAGAACCAGGCTTCCCTCCAAAGGAAAGCAGTCCTGCAGCAATAGAAAGCAAAGATATTACCTTCCTATTTCGCCATTTTTTCACCATCTATTTTGACTAAGTCGATCTCATATCAATTCCTGGAAGTTGAAAAGCTAAGTATCCTTATCTGGATCGGTAAGGAGCGTGTTTTAGCCTTATGAGAATAGTGATGGGATCATTTCTCTGTAGAGCAGTGCTTTAGATCCTGTGTCCATTTCTGTTCATTTATTCATCCATTTAACATCCACCATCCCTTTGTTGCTACCAGCTTTTGCCCTTGAATACTTCCAAGTGCAAAAACATGGTCTAGGTGCAATGTAAATCAGAACCAAGAGGAATTTCAGAAAACCACAAGTGGAGAAGCCTGAGGAGCCTCCCAGGAGGCAGCTGTGAGGAGCCCAAGGCTCCCGGCGCCCGTGACACCCGGGCGCTTTGGTGTCCCATGGCACGGCTCAACAGCTGAGCCCCGTCGCGAGCGGGCAGCAGGGTGTCCCCCCACAGACCATCCTTCTTTAAACACCATCTATTGGCAAACGAGGCCGTTAGTAAGCAGACAAGCTGCACAGCGTCAGGCCTGGTACAGCAAGCAGTGCCGCTGCTTCCACCACGCTCTCTACCTGCCTCCTCTTCAGAACACGCACAGCTGCCCCTCAGCCCGCCCGGCCCTTCTGGCCTCCTGTTGAATTCCTGCCTGTTCGCCTGTGTTTCCCTTTTTCTCCACCTGCTTTTAAGCCATGGGGAGGGTTTGGGTAGTTTCCCTTGTGAGAATCCCCCGGTGACGGAGTCAGCCCTGTGACACGATGCACTGATAGACCTCACTTGGGTGGGAGATGCTGCTGCCAGGCCAAGGGGCCCGCGGCCTCGGGGCTGGTGGCACCCGCTGACTCGCCCCTCTCTGCTGGCTTCTCTCACCTGGGCTTCAGAAAGGCCTGTGAGCCAGAGAGCTGGGCCCACCGCGTGAACAGGGGCAGGCAGAGCTTGGGGTACCGAATTTGGGCACCCGAGAAATGCCTTTTCATGCCTGGTCATTCTATAAGACATGAAGACAGCCAGCTCAGATGTAGGTGTCAACACCTGGACTAATGAAGGCCACTTTTAACCCCGTAGCCCTTCTACAAAGAAGGGTGAAACCCTTCAATTAGTTAGCTGAGCCAGGAAAATTGTAATTATTTTTAAAATTTTAGTCCATCAAGTCAGTAAAAAGGGTGAATTAGATTCCTTGCACCCCGTCTATCCTTGGATTAGCTTCCCACTTGACTTGTCTTCAAACCGCTTAGCTTAGAATTATTCCTCATGCAGCCTGTCTAGCCCTCAGTATTTTCCTGTCTCTAGTTCCTAACACTCCTCTGTGTATTGCCATGTATGGTATCTTTTAGGGGCCATTCCTGACACACATCCAAATCATCACAGCTGTCTTTTTCAACTCTTCAGTAGCAGGGTAGTTTCTTGTTCTAGCTGTTTCCCTCATCACATCATCTTTTATTTTCTGCAGCCCTGGCCCTCGCAGCGTTCTTTCCAGCCAGCTCATTTCTGCAGTCCATATCTCTGGTTCGCTGCCTTTTCTCATGCTCCAGCACCCTGACCCATACAGCAGACTTGTCTTAGACATGCTGATTCTCGTCTGCAGCAAAATATTATGAGCATATTCCAGTCCTTGCACAGTTTCTAGCTCAGTGCCAATTTCACAATCCCTGATCTCCGGTCCTTCGAAAACTGCAAGCCTTTCAATTGATCCTAGTTCTTCATCTCGAGATGCCCTTTCTGCTCTCCTGGTCCTTCCTTATCACTTATTCTCTGTAGACCACTCTTAGTAATATGAGGTCAATAAGACAGCTGAGCTGGAAAAATTGCAATGAATAATTAATCTGACAAGTACGGGTCCTTTGTATGTCCATGGTGCATCCATGAACAGCTCGTGTTTCTCTGGCCTTTATCCAAGTCCTAGGCACACTTGAAAAGTTCATTCCTCACCAACAGGTTTATTACTCATTTACACACTCGCCGCTGGGGGAATCGAGCTGTCTGGCTTGGGTGGCTTGGGTCTCAACCGAGCTGTCCGGCAGCTGTCTGGCTTGGGTCTCAACCAAAGCATCGGCCCACCAGTGTCTGCTCGTTGCACCCATGTTTGGGGTTGGAAAAAAGGTGGTTTTCATTGTGCTGGAGCATAGCTGTTGATATTCTCTGCTGGAAGGAGTATGCTAGCAATTCCCCCAGGGCTTGAAAATCTGGTTCCCACACATACTTGCAGATGCAGCTTTAACATCCACTGCCTGTGAACAGAAGCACCAGCGAGACTCAGCTGCGCAAACACGTGTGGCAACCAGCTCCCCACAGGGGAGCTAAATCCCAGAGGGATTTAGGAAGGAGCAAGGCATGGGCAAGGAGCTAGCGGCTATTCATGGTAAGTAGCTGGTACTTGAGCCTTGAGCCAGCCCTCATTATAGTGCAGACAAGGTCCTTACATAACTCCTTGATGTGAAGCAGTGTAGACCATCAGGTAATTTAAAAACCTAATTTCAGCATCAGTTAAGCAAGAAAAGGCTGTCAGGGAGCTGCATAGTGTGGGAGACCTCTGACTCGCAGAAAAGTCAAGGACTAATCAGGGAAACCTGTGCACAGCACGCTTGCTTCCGAGTAATCCTTTTAATGAAAAACGGTTACGTAACCTAAGCTCAGCCCTTCCTGCACTTGTAACCCCGGTCACAATTAAAAGACAGACAGAGAAAACACGAGCAAGAGAGCACTGAGTCCATTGCTAATGGGTCCTCTTATTCTCCGCAGGGACTGGATTACTTCCCTTTTAGCTTCCAGCACTGCCTTGCACAGCGAGCTACAATAATAATTAAGAGGAGGAAGACACCCATTGACCCAAACCGAGCCCATTACAGTAAATGGAAACTGCCCGTTGATTTCACGGGGCGCTTCCTCCTGCAGTGTGGGGAGAGGTGGCCTCAGGAGGGCTGCTCTGCGGCGCTGCTGGTTAGAAAGTACTTGTGTTGGAAAGGGGGGGAGAGGAGGGTCTCTCCGGGGCTCTGGGAACCCATTCGTGTGGGATCATGGCAGGCAGAGCTTATGGAAGTGGCTCAGCTCACCCCTCCGTGCTTCCTGCTCCTCCCTCGTGCTACAAGCCCTTCCACTCCTGCACGACATGGCTTTGCTCTCCGTGAAACTAAGGGTACCTACAGGCCTGCATTAGTCAAAAAAATCACCACTGTGATTACCGCCAGGGTAACAGGGTGTATACATCCTGCATCATTAAGTGAGGGCATGTGATAGGAGCTGCCTCAGGAATCTGATCCACAGCTCAGAAGGACTCAGGAAGGGGAAGAACCTCCTGCAAGGAGCAGCCCTTGGCAGATAGGGGCTGCTTCTCTGAGGGAGGCTGAAGGGCGCCCGTGCCTGGGTTCGAGGGCATGCAGAGCTGGTCTCTCTTATTGATGTTGTAGTCGTTAAAAGCTTTTCCAGAGCCGCAAACCTGGATTTTTGGCATACCCTGATCTTTACTAGAAGTGAACAGCCTACAATCCAGCGATCATTGTGCCTTTGACAAGCTTCCTTTTTATATTGTCACGCTGGAACCTGGATATCCCGTTGGTGTCAGCTGGCATAAAAGCCTCCATACAGGATAGTGCTACCCAAAACGTAGGTTTCATTGTAAGCTGCAGGCAAAAAATGGACTGTAGGCCAAGGGTTTTCCTGGATATTGGGTGGGGACAGGCGTGACTCTAGGAAGGGAGGCAAAAAGCAAATGGGCAATAGACCAAAACGCTGAACAACGTCCGAATGTTGCTCTATGCCAGGGAAGGAGAGGGCTGTGAGGGTGCTGGTGGGCAGGCGTCCCGGCCCCCCTCCAGACCACCGCATGCTCATGGCCTTGTGAACACCCAACGCAAGGGGCTTTCCTCCAAGATAAAATAACCTGTAAGGCTCTAAATAGTGGCAAAAGCTAAGCAGCAAAATAATATTTATAAACGGAGGAGGTTACTTCCCCCTGAGGATTTGCTAGAAGTGTTATAACGGTTCAGAGGAGGGTGCAGGTAGCAGGTCAGGGCTCTGCCTCCTGCACAGTGAGTGTTTGAAGAAGGTATTTACGAGCAACGGAGCATTTTAGAGCCTCTCACAGGAGACCATTAGCATCCCTGCAAGAGCTGTATGGGACCACACAGTTCCTGTTCATACCCAATTTCCTTATGTCTAGACCCTGCTACTAGATTTGGGCCAGATACTCAGCCGGGGTAAAATGGTAGAGCTTCTGCCTCTGGTTAACCCCAGCAGAGCATCTGGTCTCGCGCTATGGACAACAGGACTGCTTGCAGAGTGCAGGTAGGTTTAAGTTGGTTTAAACAGTTGCTACAGTTAATTTTTAGAGAAATGTCACTCTCCATTACTAAACATTCTTTATTCTTATGAAACTAGTGATGTGTCAAAGCAAGTCCATGGAAACCTCTAGATGTGCTTTCCCCTGCAGCCTCACCTTGGGGCTTATGGTGCTTGAAAATGGAGTATTATTTAGTGCATTTTCATTTATGAAGTCAGGCGCTATTTCAGGGCACCTCA
>VZSV01000171.1:440126-483264 GCA_013398735.1 Nothocercus julius | reverse complement strand
TTTTTTTTTGAGGCTTGTCCAGTAAAGGAGTTTCAGAGTTGTAAGATTTTACATGGAAACGTGAGGTAACAACTAGTACAGCACCATTCTTTAAACATGGTTGAAAGGCTACTCTGGAAGAGGGGGGGAAATCTGTTTCCTTGGAATTTTTTTGTTTCTCTAGTTGCTAAAGTGTCCTTCAATACAGATTAAGTCCAAAATCCAGTCAATATTTCCTAATCACCTAAAGCAAATAAAACATTAAGTGCTATAATTCACAGTTATAAATGACTGATCTAAAAGATTAAAGAAACTGTATTATAAGAGCAAAAGAAACTAAATGTGGTATTTAACATGGATTTTTATTTTTTCTTTCCCCAAAACACCTAGTTCACTCAGGGTTACACCATGTGAATACCACAAACTGAAGTAACAGCCTTTCAGGCTGCTTTGTGGGTTCCTGCTGCTCCCCTTTCAGCTGTATAATCTTACTCCAGATAAATTTGTTAGTACTGAAGTAAATCAATGTTTTAGGGATTTTTTTTAGAACAATACAGCAACAAAAAGATCTTTGAAGAACACTAATATACATGAAAGATCCTTAGGGTGAAATCCTTATGATTAGTTCCTTCTTTATATTCAAGCATTGAAACTTAAAATGCCCTGAGCCCAAGTATGTGCTCAAAATCCAGAGACCTGGGTAAATGCAAGAGTCAGGAGCACGCAGCTATTATCTTTCAGTATAACTCAGTAATCAAATATTCAAAGTTGCTTGTGATTTAAACAGATGTCAGTAAAGGAAGCAAGTACTGGTGCAACACAGAGATGAATGGCAAAGAAAGTGCCATTTAGCTAACCCTGTCTGGAAAAGCTAAGGTCAGGCTCCAGAGTTTGGGATCCTATCTGTGACTAACACACTTGTTTTTCAACCTACTCCAATTACTATGGGCTGCACCCATTAGCACCACACAGACATGCAAATTACAGAGCGAGCAAAAAATTCAGAGTTCATTCAGCTGAATTTACAGTGATCTTGTTTATATACATAGCAACATTAAACACTGATTTATATGGAGGGTTAATGTATTCTAAAAGTCCATCACCAGCTGATATCAGTAATGTTGAAAGCTAATCAATGGCTGTATTATCCCAGTCACTTCTTAAAGGAAAGGTTCTTGTAAGTGCTAATTTTCATTTTAGATTTATTTTAGCTTCAGAAAACACTTCATTAGTGGTTTCATATTACATTATCCTTTCTACATTGCATTCAAGTACAAAAACACAAATTTATATAATCTGTCCACAGAGAATTAAATTTAGATCAGCACAAAAAGTCCCATTTCGTGTAAGCAGTGATATATTTGACATACATAGCAGCAGCTTTCCCCTACAGAAAGAAAAATGTTACAATTTTGTTTCATACCCCTAGCAAAGAGTATCTAAAACCACAACCATAGGAAATACAAGCCGCAAGGGGGCACAGTTGAATTGTATTTCCTTAGCACACAAAGTGAAGCCATTTACTTGGCTTTTCCCAGAACTATGTGATTGTATCCCTGGGAGGGCACTGGACAGCAGGAATGCTTCCCCTCATTCTCATGCCCAGGGTGTCCTTCGTCATTGCACTAAAATTTCAAGCATTATTTAACGAATTATCATAATCTTTACCCAACATTTTTTTAAATACTTAGGTGCTTATGCAGTGGCTTGCCCTACAACTGCAGTGCAAGAAAAATGCAACAAAATATTCCATGTAGTAAGATAATAAATACAAGCAGTGTTGCTGTTCCTTCATGCAAGAGACAACTTAACCCGGTGACACCTTCCAAAGCCTGACAACTAAATATAACAGGAAGAAAACAAGAAAAACTCCCCAGAAGATACAATACGTCATTTGATGCAGTGGCAAAATAGTATATAGTAAATCATATTGAGATCTTGAGCAGTAAAGTAATATTTACTCTATTTTAAATAAAAATTCCCTCTGTCCAGATTATCTGTAAAATAACTTATTGTCATTACCTCCTAGTGTGACATTGCCATGAAGAAACCTCCCTTGATAAATAAGCCGCAAAATATTTGGACTGCTGACCTGCTCCTCTTCCCAATCTGAAAAGAAATGACAGAATTTTCAGTGTTACAAAGTAATAAAAATATCTTCTGTTATTTTTCTCATCTTCGCCTAGAGGGAAAAAAAAAAAACTAAGAGGACTCTTCCACATTAAACACTAAAGAGAGCATATTCTGAAGCACTCCTGAAGATCTATTCTTAAGTTTATCACTCGATGTTGGGCTTTAACACATATTACTTTATCTTCTTCTTATAAATGTTATTCACTTTTATTCACAAATAGCTTGTGATGCTTAATGCTTACAAAAGTCTGCCAAAAAATATTTTGTAAATACAAGTTGCTTCTTGTTTACATTCGAGCTTAATATCCACGTGGCTAATGAAGCCTCCGGAGCCACCCCCGGCATCGCCAGGAAACATGACACAGGAGCAGAGAAAGGACAGGGCCCTGAGCAGGCTGCTCAGCAGCCACCACATCCAGGCAGCGAGATGTCCAGAGGGGACCGTGAACTGAGCAGCCCCGGTCGCTGTGGAGAGGCTAAGCAGAGAATATGACTGACAGAGGAGACATTTACTGACACATTTTGAGAAAAATCCTTCAAGAATAATCTGTATACGTAGCAGAAGTAGTGATGTGGCAAAGGCAAGCATTTTCCTGTAATGGTTAAGCCATTGTAAGCCTTAAAAATCATTTCCTTCTCTTTTACTGTTGCTTGTCACAATGTGAACAATAAATATGCACTTTGCTTTCAGAATAAATATCATAAACCTTTATATATTGAAATCCAATTGGCTCTTTGGGAATACAGGATCTTCTGTTTCTTAGCTGAGCAGCTATCTGGTACCAGCTGCTCACAAATGCTCCCCTTTCGAGCTTTTGTAGTATTTAGAGGCCAGAATGAATATTCAGCAAGGGATCCCAGCAGACGAGAGAAACCGGCCACTTTACCCAGAACATACAATTAACACGCAGGCAGTGGCAACTGGCAGCACAAAAGGAGAAGGACTGAAAAGGGGAGACGGGAAGGCATTTAGAAGAGGAGAAAAAAGGAAAAACAAAAACAAGAAACCAAAGCATTACTCTAGAAAAGCATACGAAACATCTGGTGAGGACAAGACAGCAGAAGAGGAGGGCAGCTGTGTCCTTGAGGGTGAGGAAGGAAAGGAAAGAGGAAACCTGCCTGAGGAAAGGGGAAAACTGGATGTTTCCTCCTAGGTGTGAAGAAATTCTTATTTAACATGAGCTAACCCAGCAGAGAAGAGCGCAGAGAGGCTTGGCTTAACCCTGCAAATATGTGACACTGGCGACAGATTTCAGATGATTTTCATTTTCTCCACAAGATTCTGACAGGTCAAAATAACAGCAGAGAAAACACTCTTTTCAAAGGGTTATTTGTATTCCAAGGAAATTTTGTCCTCACCAGGATTGCTCGGTCCCATGTTAAAGAGCATCTTCACTGTGAGGGCAGCTAGCTGGCAAACATATGTGAAAACTTATAGGCTATTCTGAAGCAGATTTTTCTTCAGTCTTTTTAGCTGACACTATCCTTCTCTCCTTGGTAATCAAATACTCATCAAGAAGATGTGGAGTGCTCCTTTGAGATGTCGGATATTTGCACTGAAGCTTCCACAGCCAATCTTTCTTTTCTTTTTCTTCAAAAAAGAGACTTTAAAGCCTGGCTTTCTTCCCAAATACAAACCCAGAATCTGGAACCTTGAAGTTTTTTACAGTTTGGAAAGACTGGATGCTGGTAGAAACACATTCAAATAACATATCATTAACTAGGTTTCAAATACACAGCAGTGCTCCTATTCTGGGGCTGTTCTGGTCATCTAAATCAGCTCCATCAAAACTGGTGACTCTGCCCAGGTCGTTTACTATAGTGCAAAGGAGACACGAACTGAGCTCACACACTGATTTGCAATCATTTTCTGAGGTTATGATCACTCATTCTTCATCTGTTTTCCTATAGTAGTAGGAAATCACCTTTTTGATTATTACGATATACTTCATTATTTAGTGTCTGTTAATACTGATATATTAACCAAAGTCTATTACATGGATATATTACCTGATATATTAACTTAAGTCTAAAACAGTGAGTCTGATGAAGTGTTCCTAATTAAATGTTCTGACACAAAAAAATGAAAGCATAAAATAACATTTATTTCTGAGCCTGTACTACAACATTGCCAAGCGTATAATCAGGTCCAATACAGCTTAAGGCTGTAACCTTTATTTTATTCAAGAATATTCCTGAAAACACAAACTGTTCTGCCATTATTAATGCAAATAAAGGTATGGGAAGGACACTGGATCATGACAACTGTGTCTTCTGCTCTCACTAAAGTATGTAGAGATGCTACAATACCCAGATAAAAATTAGTATAAGAATGTTGCACATCTATATCAAATATTTAAGAGGATTATGGACCTCCTCCTCATTATATATTTTATTAAATATATAATGCTACATCAGTGCAAAACAAGAAACCAGCTACCCCACAACCCTTTTCTTCTAGTGTAAGGCGCAAAGTACAGATTAATGACGCTAAACTCTGTGGTATAGATTATCATCCATTCTACTGCTTTGACAAAGGCACCACAGAAATACATGTTACAATGTTTTATTTTGTGTAAATAGTAGACCTCTTTAAGCAATGAAACAGTAAATCAAATGAAATCCTGTACCAGGGAGCTTTTTTTTTTTCCTCCCTCCATCACATGTAATGCTATGTCTCTGTTTTGGCTATTTTCCCATGAAATCACAGGCAGGGAGAACAGCAGCACTTTGTTTTTGTGGAACTATTCACATACTTGAATACATATCTTCGTTTTGAATTCCATTTTCCAAAGTTAATACTCCTGCATAACACCAAATATATTCCTATAAAGATCCTCACTTTCCCTCTTTTAATGCCTGTTAAAATGTTTTTCATATTTGCTTTTCCCCCCAAATTTATCATTTCTACAGATCCTTGCCAAGATAAGATAATAAGAAATACTTGAAATTCAATCTCATTCCTGCGTCACGCCATATTTTCCATAGTCTGTCCTCACACGAGAGTTTTGATAACTTCTCTCACATACTGCTAGATCCTCTGTCAAAACTGATCAACAACAGGGACAAAAGACTGAGGGAAATAACATTTCTTCAAACTGAAATTATTTCAGATATAAAGCAGAAACTAGTTAAAACATCCAAAATTCTGCACAGCCAAAGAAACTGAGAAAGCACAAATGAAATTATATATCTACACAAATCTATGCCTAGGTGCAAAATAAATATATTTAATTTGAATGTTGAGAACAGAGTAAGTTAATGAGCACTTCAGGATGAAAACCCAGGGAAGCTCCTAACTCAGCACGTGAGACCCAAAAGGCACAGGCAGCTACTCACCCATGGGCCAGTTGTCGTACACATGTTTGGCAATATCTGCAGCAGAGTCATTGGGGGAAAACAAGAACTCTTTCGTCTTCCCGCTTACCAAGATGAGGCGTAAATTTATCTGCAAAGAAAAGACAATATTAGGAAAATGTACACAAAAGACTTAAGATATAAGATTCAGCCGAAGAACACTAGTGGTATGTCTTCTTGAACGAAAAGAGGGAAAAAAAGCAAAAACAAACAAAAACAACAACGAGTCTGAAAATTTACCTTAACACACACACAGCAAAAAGCCATGGAAATCTGCATCTACATATTCTGAGCATCACTAAAAGCCCTACGACCCTCCCTCCAGTCCAGTATTTACCACCCTGATTTCATACCCACTATCTCCTACAAAAACCCATGAAGCCAAATAGCAACCTACCTAGGGGGCACCTACCGCACATCTCCAAATCCACCTGCCTAATCCAAAACCTGACCACAACCTGGAAAGGAAAACAGCTATCTTCCCTACAATTAAATAATATAATTACTTAAAAAAAAAAAAAAATCCTCAATTTCCTTTAATCATCAGCAGCTCCAGCTCTAGTCTTCTTCCCTTCTAACTAGAAGTTACTGACTGCAATCCTTTTCCTATATAGCATTAAAATATCCTGTATAAGAGTTCAATATGACATTGCAATGCTAGAAAAAATAAATTTTGGCTCCTCAAGCAATGGCTAGGGGGGTTATAAGTTATGTGGGTAGCTAGCACTTAACAGTGAAAAGTTAGAGTGTAACCAATTCAGTGTTTTGGTCTGCAAATCTAAATCCCATCAACTTTCAGCAACTTTCATGTCTTAACTTCTTGGACTCTTTCAAATGAGACTCTGAAATTGTACCTTTCATCTTAAGTTGCCAGAAAGTTCATTCTTGCTGGAATTCGGGATTTTTTTCTCTAGATCAAATATAAAAGGAAAAAAAAATTGACACTCGTGCCCAGCTTTAAGATTTCTGCAAGGATGAAGATGTCAACACCTTACGTTCCTGCCCTGCTTCATTTATCCATCCCCTGTTTATGTCAGCAGCTTGCCAGATAGATCATCTGTTCCCTTCTAAACACTTTGGCTCAGATTCATACCGCCCATCTTTAAGCACCTAATGGAAGCATCTAAATTGGGATTTCCATCGTCCTGCATATTCTATCAATGTCAATGGAGAGAACAGTCCCCCCAAAAAGCCATTCTTTTTTCAAGGTGTAACAAGGGTAAAAATAAGTTATCATAAGAAGATATCTTCCCCTCCCTGCCTCCTGTTCAACTCTTGTCAGAAAATAAAATCTCTACCACACTAACACAGGCAGGAACCCAAGCAGAAGCTGTTTCTGAGGAAAGCCCCTTGGCCAGGGGCTCACACTCTCACTGCCTGCATGTAACAAAAAAATAAAATTCACAAATATCTTAAAAGGCAGAAACTACAGGAGTGCTGTTTAATCAAAGGAGTCTTTTTCAGCCAATTCAAAACAAACCTGGTTAAGAGCATGAAGGCTGCATTTCCTTTGCTATTTCTAGAATGATTAAGAACTATTTTCAAATCTTGCCAAGATTTAGGGGGGAAAAAAAAGAAAAAGCGGACTAAGTTCCACTATTTCTGTTTATTCCAAAAACCAGCCTGCTCTGATGAATGAGAACTTTTAAGCCTAAATTTAGCAGCAGACAGACTATGCCCACTTGTTGTTTTGCTTATATTGTCTTTCAGTTTAAATAGTTTTTCCCCCGTAGCTGCCTCCCCGGAGTATTTATAGAGCGCACTCCCAGAGGCGGTTTCTTTAGCGGGACTACCCAAGATGAGCTCCTCAAGCTCTTGCCCTTGAGAAGCATTTCTTCACTCATCCTAGTAGTTTGTTGTTGCATGTTTCAATTCCAAATACTTTTTTCCCTTCAAAATAGATGACTATTTCTTAAGTATACTAGTTGATGTCTCAGCAGATGCTTGTATAACACCACGAGTTATTTCCTTTCTCTCCTGGAAATATCCCCTTTGATTGCCTGCCAGGACTACACAGACTCCACAATCACACTGCCCAGTTAGCTCAGTGCTAGAGGGAACTTCTCAACTTCCATCACTTCTAGTTTTCAGCCTCCAAGCTTAACTGACATTTTGGCTTCAATGCCTGAAGGTGAAAGGCCCTATATTTCATCCTACTTAGATTGCTCCACTCCTTCAAGAAAAAGGAAGGAGTTTAGATAGAATGAGATTGGCCAAACCCCACTCCACCCCTCAGAAATGCTTGCCAGAGATCTCCCAAGTTGACCCTGACTGCTATGAAATCACCCACAAACATCTCTGGATAACATTCCCCTCTAAGTGAACAGCATTTTTCCAGCTTCATACAATCAACAAGTTTTAGCAGCACAATCAGGTACCTTTATCATTTAATAACTCAAATGAAGAAGAGATTGATATTGGAATTGTCCATGAACGACTCCAATAGTTATCTCTCTCTGATCCACCTTCCCTCTTTCTCAATCTGCCGATAACCTTTGTAGGGTCCTTATATCCTCACAATTCCTCTAGCTTCACTTATTTAACCAGCAGTTCACAATATGGCACCAGATTAAATGCTATGCTCATTTTCAGATGAAACCATTAAAATTTCTACTTAGAAAAAACAATTTTTTAATCAAAAGCCTGTTTGCCATGATCTGGCTTTCATAAATGATACATGTTATCTTCTATTCCATTTTCTCTATATCTCATTATCTTTAATTATCCTTTAAGCCTAAAGGCAACTCACTGCAACACTGACGTACTGCCAAAAAAAAATTAGCAGGTTTAGGCTGCGTAACAAACTGTAGTACTGTGCTTGGGAATAGGATATCTGTTTAAAAATAAACATGCAAACCCCAAATATTCATCAGTAATGCCTGCTGGATGCTTCAGCGGATAAAATGAGGAGTCGTCTTCATCACTTGCCTTCCTGTCTCTCCTTCCCTGCCATCCATTCACTCTATCCCCCACCAACTCCTGATCCTCCATAGGCTTGATCCCACTATCTAAGCAGACACAAATTCTGATTTTATGAAGGTTATCCCAAGATTTATTTTCAATTATGGGTGTATACTTTATTTGTGCTGGGGATTACATATTTTGAGGAATAAAACACTTCCCTAGGCAATGAACTTTTATGTCGCCAAAGCGCCAGCTATCTAGAATGGTCTGACTTGGGTCCTAGAATTGATGTTTAAAAAATATAATAATAAAGAAGCAAATCACAGAGAAATAAGTGAAACTAACTTGGCTTCCTGCAAATTTGATTAAGTCATACTTCTACAGTTAATATACAATTAAAGAGCAAAATCAATATAAGTAACAAGAAAAAAGTAGAGAGAATTAGTTCCTTCTCCTCAGTACAGATAAAGCTTCAGCACTGATAAGTTATCGAGTTATTGTTGCAGAATATTCCTCATTCTTGTTACCAAATATACAAGGTGATACTTCAAGAAAAAAAATCAGTAATTTGACAAGTTATACAAGAAAGTATGTGTAAAATGTGAGAGTTATTTCATTTAAAAAATACCAAATATTAACAGAAGCCCAAAATAAATCCTTAATCAGTCAAGCAGATGTTACATCAAAAGCAAGGAAACAGCTGCTCTAACGAGAGGTTAACATTTTTTCTTATTTATAGCAGCGCATACCACTGACATTTACTTTGCATGTTTGTCTATTTTTTATATATGTATATACACACACAAATATTTCAGTTTGGGCTTGAAGGAATCCTACCCTTCAGCTGCACATCATGCTGTCTCAAGGGCTTTGAAGCCAAGCATTCCAAAACTTGCCTTAAATTTAAAGTCTAATCATGAAGTTCCCCTCAAGAGTATTAGCGATGTTACTGGCTTACTACCACTATACTTCTTACTCTGTAAACCTATGGGGTTAAGAATGCATTTTCAAGGAGACAGTTGGAGATCTGGAAAACTGTTTTGTCAAAACACCACTGATGGAAGTTGACATGTAATGAAGAGTGTAAAAGTAAGAGGATATGCACATGCTTACTGGAGGAAAGAGCAGAAAAAACACCTTGCTTATAACCTGTAATATATAAGGCTAAGATGACAGAGAATATCATATTTCATATCTTAAAGTTGCAATAAAATTGCATCTTTACCCTTTATAGACCATATGCTAAAAGCTCTTCTATCTGTTCTTGCAGAAGGAGCCTTGGTTCTGCTACAGTTTTTGTGATTCACGTGATCGTGACAAGTTTGCTCTTCCACAGAACAATGACTGTCCTGGTTTCTTTTGTTTGTTTGTTTGGGGGTTTTGGGGTTGTTTTTTTCTTCGAGGCTGCCAGAGGGGATTCCAGACTTTCACTACAGCAAGCAGAGTAAGGATCACACACTTTCCTTTCTGCATTGCAGCACAAGCTGCAACGTTATCGACGAAAGCACCAAAAGGAGAATCAAATGTGATTTGCAGACTATGTTCATTGTGTGCAGTTATGTAATGGCATGTTCTGTTTGTGATGCCAGGCAAGCCTAACTCACTCCTGTGCCCCTCCACCTTCATTCTTATAGCTCCTGTAACCATCACAGCAGTCACACCACATACGTAATATAGAACCATAAGGTTATGTACACTGTGAACCTCCCCTCCAACATAACTACACATAAAAGACACTAGGAACACTTGCTGAGTGACTACAACTTAAAAAAAAAAAAGGGGGGGGGGGAAGGGGCAGGGCATGTACAGGCAGTTGTGCAGTGTCATTTTCTTTGTCATAGGCATATGCAGGTTTTTTTTTTTTTTTTTTTTCTCTATAAAATCTTAGCATCACCGGGCTTCTGATTTCAGAGCTGACAAGATAAGAGGTTACCTAAATATCAAGAAAAGAGTGTTACAACCTACAGAATATTTCTGAAAGTTTAAACAACTTCACATCTATTCAATTAACCAGGTTATTTTTGTTATCTAATGCACCCATAGCAGCTTAAGATTCTTCTAACTTACATTAAGATGCAGAGGAGGAAGAATGTCATGATACATATGCTGTACAACCAAGTTTAAACTACTTCCTCTTCTTCAGCTATTTTGAAGATTTAAAATTAAATATACAAGCCCATTTTTTCTTCTCTTGATATGACATTTATTTCATTAAAAGTTAATAATAATGGACCTGAAGACAGAAAATATGAGAACAGCATTCACAAATACAAATTGAAGTCTCTCTTTTTAAAAACCAGTGTCGGCCTCCTAGTTCACATTCAAGAAATACGTACATTCTTTAAAGATGCACCAGCGTTTTGGAATGACTCTAGCCCAAACAGAAGCCTGCTCATCTCATACCTTGCAGCACCATGAAAAACACTAACTTAACGCCATCAGATTTACTTAAGTTGAACAAACTCTCAATGACAATCTAAATGAAAAGGCAGCACTAATACAGGTCAAGTCAGCAGGAACCTGTGAGGTTCTAGAGTTCACTCTTAAGGTAGACACCATCTCATGTAGTCCCTTCTCTAAATATATGCAACTGACTTTAAAGAACTTCAGTTTTCCACTCACTGTAAGGCTGCTCCAGAACCTGACTACTCTGTTGACTGGAATTTCCTTCTAATTCCCATCATGAATTTATACATGGACAGGTTATACCTACTGATGTTGAACCTACCTTCTGCTTCAGCTACAGCAGCAGTTTTTCTCCTGCTGGGTGTCAATGCCTTTCTCCTACATCTGCACTACTGGCAGACGTGGAAGCTCTCCACTAAAGTAAACAGGCAAAAATTTCCCTTATTAATAGATTGACCCATTGCTGAATATTGTGTTCAAAGAGCTGAACTCTAGGAACAGAGGTTGAAGGAACTGGACTTGGTTCACTTGGTGGACAAGGGCTTCGTGGGCACCTATTAGCTGCCCTCTAGAATCTAGGGGGAAGTTATGGAGAAGACAGGTCCGAGCGCACAGCAGGGCACCGAGGTACAATGCTCACAACTGGAAGCAAAAGGTTTGGGGGGGTGGAGGGTGCGGAATGGCCCCTGCCCTGAGAACCAGGCATCCCTGAAGCTTTTCCAAGACCAGCTTGACAAGGCCCTGAGAAGGCTGGTCTGAATACAAAGCTGGCCCTTCTTCAAAAAGCATCTGAAGTATCTGAAAATGTATCTGAAGTTGACTACAAGTGTCTCATATTTGCTACTCAGTAATTTTGCAGTGCTGTTCCCCGGCCAACCACTCCTATAAGCCTTCAGACTTGCCTGACAAAAACACTGCATCTAGTCACCCTTTTATGTGTATTTTGATACTAATAAAATTAATTTTGTTCCTACTAATCCAGTCCTTGAGACCACCCATACATCATCATGATCCTCTTCAGTACAGCTGGTGCCTCCAAATTTTTCACTGTCAACACATTTATCAGCACATTGACTTTGTTTGTGCCAGTGATAGAAATGAAAATATCAACGACAGCTGATGCCCAAGTTAATCAGCAAGCAATTCCACTGAACAGGACCACCAGCCTGACACTTCCACGTTCACCATTACGTCTTATCCTCTCCAAATGAGTGATGCACTCTATAAATATCCCCCTTCCCAAGCTCATCCTTTCCTATGCAACAACACATCAGCTACTTCCTGAAGCCCAGACAGATCTGTAAAGTTTACGCATTCCAAAGAAATTCGCATAGGTTACCTAAATATCCAGAATGATCTGGATATGTATATTATCTAAGAAATTTATGTTCCATAAACTAACTTAGGCAAATATAAAGAAATACAGGCACTATTTATATCACAGATCCTTGCCAATCTTTTCCAGCAACTCTAGGATGCTCCAAGTTATCAGGCTCCCTTTCTCTGCCTTCATGAGAAGAGGTACAATAGCTGCCATACTTCATATCATGGTCTCATCCCCTTGATGATTTAAGTTCTTCCAATGTCTTTCTAGTGTAGAAATCATCCAAACTGTACACATATTTCCTTCCCAATATCCTTGGTGTGATGGTTATTCGTCTCTTGACTTCAAAGTCTCTTCCTGCATCCTTTCCCTCATTTAGCATTGTGCTCTTTATACCAACCCAATAGACTGAGCTTATTTGGCACTTGCTCCCTTGAAAACCAAGGCCTCTATAGACACTCCTTTGTTTATTCTTCCACGTATCATAGGATCTATGATCACAGGTCACTTATGACCATCAGATCTAATGTCGTTGTACCCAAGCAGCTTTCCTAGGATTCCCAGAGCTTTCTGGCAATTTACTGAGGATGTGTCTAGCACAGTAATGTTCCTTCCTACCTAAGGAACTAGTTATTGAAGGTCCTGAGATTCAGATTCATAAAGAAAGGAAAAAGCAGATGGGCAAGCAGCGTAAATTTGTAGCCCAATGACACAAGCAGTCTCAAGAAAGCAAGAAAGGGCCTTGATTCTGGACTGTGCTTTGAGGATCACTGAATATAAACTTAGCAATTATATTCCTAGACACCTATTTTCACTAGATAATTAATTATATTCCCCATGAAGTATTAATTCTGCTGCTTCAACTGAACACCAACAATTCAGATGTGGAAGTGCTCGAAATCCCTTCACCTGGCTTCGGATGCAGAGGAGCTTTATGCTACTTTTGCAATCCCTTTGTACCCATCACGAGTCATCTTCTTATCAGAGAAGAGACTGCTGCAGAACACATCAACACAGACAGTTACATGCCGAAACAAAGCTCCAGTTTAACTGCATAACTCATGCAGAGCTGCACCACTTGTGGCAGAAGGGCGAGTCAAATGCGAATCCATAAAAATATTCTAGTATGTCACCTCATTCACAATTCGTGTGAACTTGCAGCCACTTCCACCACATACTCACCTTTAGATCACTATAAAGAGAAACAAATTAACTTTTATGGACAACTGGTTCCTTCAAACAAGGAACAGCTAACACAATTTTGCACATTTAATACAAACTAGCAAATTTCAGAGAGAAAAGGGAAGCATGAAAGAGAAAAATCAAAAATGATGCATTATCAAATCTTATTTATTGGAGGAAAAAGCAAAATCCTATGATCGTGTAACTCAGGAGCTAGGACAGAGGCAGCTGTTGCCAGGGGAACCAGGACATTCTTGAACTCCAAATCACAGTGCTCGGTCACACTTCACCCACTCCCTTCCTTGAGTTCAAGGAACACAGGACCAACAGCACTGGGTTTATTCAATATCCGAGTCCAGGGTTGTCTTTTAAACAGAAATATCTAGAAAAGATTGCTCCTCAAATTAAATGTTTACTATTATAAGTAGCCAATGACAGAATACAAAGCAATCCAGTAGATAATAAAGCTCATTTACCACTTTAAGCACTCTTAGGGCAGGTGGGGTTTGGGGGCTATTTCTTTTGTTTGGAAGGTGCTTTTTGTGTGTGTGTGTGTGTTGGGGGTGAGGAGGGGCAGGGAGGGCTAGCAAGGGGAGAAATGATAAAAAAGTCTCAAACCAGATTAAGAATTTTAACTTAAAAATTGATTCTAATAAGAGGGTCCAAATGGATAAACACATTTTCACTGAAAAACACTGGTTCCATCAGTGAAAGATTTTTCAATAATTTGATCAGACTGGAGACACAACAAATGCTGACCCAAGAATAATTCATTTCCCAGCATTTGGAGATAACAAAAGTGTTTCATTACCTGAAATAATGGAAGTGTCCAAGTATCTCATTTTCTTAATTTAAATGGCAATATCTAGTGCATTCCAGGTTCACACCTTAATTGTGGGACAGAGGATTAACCTGTCTCCTCTCGGCTGGTAGATGAAAATGAAACCAGTCTTACAGGAGAGCTTGAACACCTACTCTCACTACACATGAGCCAAATTCAGGGCAGTTTCATGTGGTAGACTCAAGTGCACCAGCACTTCTGAAATTTGCTTTCTCATGCCTTTATAACCATCTAGAAATTTTCAGGAAAGCAAAGTATAAAACAACTCACAAATGTCAGCACCAGCCAGGCGCAAGTCCTCTTTCCTCAACTTTGTATGAGTATTGTTTCAAGCCTCTTCTGAGCATTGCTCTGCAAAAACAGTTTTCATTTGCAAACTTTTATACAGAATATTGGAAAAGGCCAACTAGGTGATATGCAAGTCTCCTGATGTTAAAAGTCTTTCAAAATAATTACACCAGAATAAAAACATGTTCATTTGACTCAGATATAGAGTTATGACAGAATTGCCCAAGTCCCATCATAATCTTAATGCATAAATTAAAAGATACAGAAGAATACCATTTGGAACTGGATTATAATAGAAATGAGTATAAAACACAGGCAGGCAGATTTAGCCACATGGCATTCAAGTTTTCTATTTTCCAAGTTCATCCTGTCAGTCTCATGTTGCAGTAAGTATATTTTTGCCTTTAGATAATGTACTAACACACAAACCAGAAAAACTGATACATACAGAATAACATGCAATTTCGGTAGAGATCACCTGAGCTATCAGCATACCACAATGAAGCACTGAAATGTCATTTCAGAACATAAAAGCAGAAATAAAAGTAAAATTGCATCAAATAGCAATGCGTATGTGAAAAGCTTGTCCACAGGAACTAAACAGGTTAGCTCTAAGCAGCACAGTTGAGTGTCTCAAACTCCAGGGTCCTGAGACTTCTGCTACCAGAAACTGAAGCTACTCCCACTGGAACAGGCCCCATTCCCACAGGACACACTGCGGGGACCCCAACCTTCTGCGCATGGAATCAGAGGTTAAGAGGTACCAAACACAGGCTCCTGCCCACCTTCCTTGGCACACAAACACAGCAGCAGCAAAGTACACTTTGGGTTTTATTTCCAAAGTCAGAAAGAGAAAGGAGGCAGCGTCTGTTTCTATTTTGTCAATCTTTGTCTCCCTAAAAATACCTTCTCGTGACACTACTCTAGCATCCCACCACTTGACTACAGTCTTTTAAAGTGAAATAAGCAGCATGTGGCACCATCTGTGGCACAATCCTGGCACCTCTTCTCAATGACTGCCACTGGCTAAGCCCATCACTTCCTTTTACCCCCATGCCAGCTGGTATTAAAAGCTTAGTTCACTGCACAAACCTGATTAATGACAGTGCTAGACACTTAAATTTGGATTTAATTCTGATACAGCTCAACATTTCATCTGATTTATCTTAATTATAGGGCATTTCCATACTATTTTTAAATTATTATTTAAAATTGTTCATCCTCTTGTTTAATAGGAAAAACACGAGAACATCAGGTTAGCGAATGAGTATTTTGTCAGATGTCA
The DNA here is from genome assembly GCA_013398735.1 of Nothocercus julius. Classification (NCBI taxonomy): domain Eukaryota; kingdom Metazoa; phylum Chordata; class Aves; order Tinamiformes; family Tinamidae; genus Nothocercus; species Nothocercus julius. The sequence goes on along the minus strand of VZSV01000171.1, from coordinate 467,565 downwards.
AACATACCTGAAAATGAACTGCTACTGCTAACAAAGAAATACAACTGCAAGGAACTAGCTCTTCAGAGAGCTAGTCATCCCAGCCCACGGGAGCAGGCTGAGAGCTTTCAGCCAGTCTTATTCCTCAGTCCATTATTTTTTCCCCTATTTTTAACTTTGTGAATGACAACTAACTTAACTGGCATTTCCAGAATTCAAATGCAGCTGTTCCATGATTACAAAGAATAGAGAAGAACTATTGACAGGTACAGGAGAGTATATTCTAGGGGCACTACAAGAAAACAGAGGCAGATATCTGAGCTTCCTGATGCAAGAAGAAAATTGGAAGAAACACATACAGCAGAACAATTTTATAACCAGAATAACTCGGTGAGCCAAAAGACACAGCTGAAAGGAATCCTTCAGTTTTAGGCTAGATGAAAACAAATGTCAGCTTCAATTCAAACAAAAATGAAGTTCAGGAGGAAAAAAAAAGCAAACATTAAAGAGAAATTTGACATATCAAGAGTTACTATTAACTGGAAGCAATCAAAACAATGGCAACTGCAAGGAAGTAGATTATTTTGTTGGAAAAGAAGTGTCCGTTCCTCAGTTCCTTGAAAGAGCAGAAAGACCCCTATCATGATAGTTCTCCAGAAAAATAAATTAATCTCCCTGTAAAGCGTATTAATTTGTCACTCTTTGGACCCCCAAGAAGGGGAAGTGACAGACAAGTACAAAAATAGCATTATTTGGAGCAGAAAAGAAATGATGGGAAAGTGAGGAACTGATCTTCTCAGTTCACTTTTGATTTCTATTGTAGGTGCTCTGACAATACCTATTGCATTGCATGGTTTTCATGAAAGTTACTGTAGAATGCATAAAAAAAGTTAACACTGTCATAAACACAGAGATTATAAACTGACACTAATAACATCTGCCATTTAAACCAGACAAAGCTTGTAAAATTCTAGGAAAAAATATTGTTCTTCCCTAACAAAGAGGAATAAAGAGAAACTTCTTTCCCTTAAAGTCCAGTCAAGCACTGTTCCCTCTTCTAAGCTATTAAACACAACACAAATGAATAAAAGATTTGCAGAAGCAAATCCCAGTAGAAATGCCCACGACTGGGGATAAGTTTGTTACTCTTCACTTCCAAGTCATTTCAGGACAATGCTAACAGGTCTTTCACCTTAAGAGTCTGTCTCTTGGTCTGTATTTAGCTGCTAAATTTTTCAAACCAAGTGAGCAAGTATCAAAAATAAAAAGGAAAAAATTTTCCAGTATTTTTAAAAACATTCAAAAAAGGCAAAGAGTTGCACCTTGAAGTACAGATATATTTCAGTTCACTTGGGATGGAAATACCATAAAATTAATTTTTTATTATCAGCTACCGATTCTGACTTTCTCCGGGTTTACTGTGTATCATGGCAGTCAGCCAAAATTTTGCCATTCCGAAGCACTTTCTAAATCACTGAGCTGTGGTAATTGAAGGTAAGAGACAGGACAGGTATTTTTATCTCTGATGCAAAAGATAGTTTAAATTTTAATCAGAATGCATGTTTTAATGACCCTAGACCTCATCTACTCTAGTGAAAGCAAGCAGCTCTGATATGAATGAGAGCACAACTCTTTCTAATTGTTTTCTTCCTAAAATAGCCCAGAGTAAACACTGCATCATGTGATAAGAGATCAAGGATGGTCATGCTGATGCCGATTTATTCGGTATAAAACTCCTCAAGAGCAAATAGCTTGACCTTGACCTATGCCTGTACTACTCACAATTGGGTAGCAAGCATTCTGTATCATCAGATATTTTCTTTTTCTCAACAAGTTCAACAAAAATATAAAACATTTATTTACACAAAACTTAGGTATTTTTGCTCTGCTTAAACATCATGGTTCAAACTCACCCGCAAGCTAATCCTGCTGGAGTCAATTGAGTGAAGTTAATGAAATGATAACCCACACAAGGTTTAATCCAGTTATTTGCTGTGCACTGCATTCATTGCTGAATACTAAACAGCACAGAGCTCGTCCAACCTTCTACTTCTGCTACCACATGCAAGTAAGGTGCCCATGCCCTTCCATCCAGCTGAAAATCTAATGGTAGCTCTCATCCTATTTCCATCACGAAGAGCACTAGCTACTCCAGACCATCTATTAGTGACTAAAACAGTTAAAATTTCCCTCTTGTTTTGGCCTCTCCTGCTGTATTGACATATACAGTACAAACTTGCTGCTCAGTGACTTTGGTAGCTCGAGCTATAGATGCAAAACCCTCGTGTGGCCACCACACAGTTTGGTGCAGGACTTGCCACCTGCAGTCAAGCACTTCTAAAGCGAACAGGATCTGCCTGGCAAGGTGCCATGAAGTCATGGTACATTCTGCTTTAGCCTCTTCCAGCTGGAAAACAGATTTTCCTCACAGAAAATTAGGTTCATTTTCTCACCTCCTGCTGTGGCAGGTCACTCAACTTCCACATGCCTAAATTTTCTGAGAAACCGAAGTTCCTCTTTATTTCTCATGTGCTGACATTTTTAGCTGTTTAGGAGGGTCTCTTGTTTTGCTTTCTATAAAATGCTCCTAAGCTACACCTCATTTCTAAAACAAGTGCTTTAAAACTAAGTTTTGTTAATGCTTCCAAAAGTATTACATGAAAGTTTTTCAAAGACTCACCTCTTTCACAGCAAAAGTCAGTCAGAGCAATCTACAGAGACAGCGTCAATGACCATGTTGCCTTTTTTTTTTTTTTGGTACCACTAGTTATGACTACCTACAGTTAATGGAGAGTTATTTTCCAGCAAAGCTGCTAAATCTCCGTAGCTGTCTGAATTGAATATTACTGTTAGGAGGGAGAAAAAAAAAAAAAAAAAAAAAAAAAAAAAAAAAAAAAAAAATTCCCTCATAACAGCAAACAGGAAAAAGTCTTATTGGGACTGAAAACGTTCAATTCTGAGAGCTGTGGATGGATGAAAAGTCTTCAGCAAAAAGTGTTTTAAAAATATTGAGAAAACTCCCATACTTTTCATTAAGGGAAAACCAAGAACGTAATATCTTTGCAATTGCTATCATGGCATTATAAATGTTGCTGCAACAGTACTTTTGGAGAAAAGAATTTGAGAACAGAATTTAGCTAGCTCTGTACTAGCAGACAGCACCCTTTAGTAATAATGTTTCAGGAAAAAATAAAAAAGGTATGTGACAGTTCTCTGCACACAACCTGACATTCAAACATGTTCTAGGTATCAGTCACTCGATTTTCCAGCTATTTTCCACAAATGCAATACCGTAGTAGCATTGTAAACAAACTATTTATCAATATTCAAGCGTATACTCACAAGTTAGTTTTGCAAATACAAGAACAGCTGCATATGAAGAGAATGAAAGTCCCCATAGTTAAAATTACTCCATTCTTCTCAATACATTTGGGAGAAATCATTATACAAAGCTGAAAGGAGCATCTAGCATTTGAAAAAAGAAGTGTGTTTGTTAGACAAAATAGCTATCAAGAAAACTACTGTCTTAAGCTAGTCATGGCTTGGGCAACTGTTCAGCTGAGAAGTCCATTTGCATCAACCTGCAACTAGTGATACTGTCACTCAGTGGTGCCAGAGACAACTATGGCATCATCTGTTCTTTCACGTTACAATTCTCACTCATTTATGAGTGCTTCAAGAAAACTAACGAATTCCGATGTGCTTGTAACTGTATTTCATTGATTACTTCAACAGCAAAGGCTGTTTACTTAAAATAAACAGCCTATCAAATTCTACAAAGTAAGTGTTAAGTGATCACTGTGCCAGTGCTTATACAAGTCAAGGCTCTGAGGAGATGGATAAGCAGACATTGTGCCAGATAACTGCTGAGAATCTAAGCATCACCATGATACAAGAAAGTTAATGTCATCACCTTTGAAACAACTTTCTAAGCTATCAGCTAATTGACAAGCAAGTACCATGAGAACAGTTCTGTTCTGAACTGCTCTAAATAATCCTAATTTACATTTACAATTAATTATTTTCAAATTCAACACTTGTATAAAGAATTTGAAATGGCTACAAAGCAACTAAAAAGGCAGCCCAGAAAAGAAAAAAAAAAAAAAAAAAAAAAAAAAAAAAAAAAAAAAAAAAAAAAAAAAAAAAAAAAAAAAAAAAAAAAAAAAAAAAAAAAAAGGACCTGTCTCTCTGGAAAAGGAGAGCCTGCAAAGGACACTGGAGTTCAGCAAAAACAGGGGCAAGGAAAATCCTAGAGTAGCAAAGGAAGGCACTCAAGTATAATGCTCATGAATACACCACAAATCAAGACAAACAGCAATTACCTATGATTTTTGTTAAATTTAATCAAATGAAGCCAAAGAGGCTCTAATTTGCCATAGCAGCCATACAAATATTTATTCCAGAGACATTAAGAACAAATAAAACCATTGTACTAATTTGCAGACCTCTCACAGAAATATCAATTAAATATATGTAACAGTTACAGCCCAAATAAAAGGTTACTCAAACTACCTCTGAGATGAAAGGTTTGAAACATTTCAAATATCAACGATCAGACCCCATCCTTATTAAGCCTTAACAAGGGCTAGTTTCAACTTCAAGCACAGTATCAAAGCAACAACACTGACAGTAAGCAAAACTTCTCCCTTTTTAAAACCCAAGGTATTTTGGACCTTTCCAATATATGCCTCAAAGGCAGGATTAAAAAGTTTAATTAGCTTTTCATGCAAGTATTGAGCCAGCTGATCATGCTGCCTTCCTCCCCAAGTGCGTCAGGGAAATCATCGGGGGGCTATTTGCGCTGCGAAGAGGAGACTATTATTGTGATTACCTGCAGCAAACTCGCAAATCACAAAAGCCCCAGTGACACGTTCCTAAAACGACTCAGCAAAGACAGCAACATATGCCCATCTGTTCAGTAGCAGAGGCCTCAAACGTTCATGCCCATCCAAAGCTTTGGAGCAGAGAACATGACTTATATTCCATAAGCTTTTTATTTAAATGCAAAGAGAATGGAGTTTATCCATAATAAACACTTTACAAATATTTACATGTACTATTATACTAGAATATGTAAGACAGAAGTCTAACAGAGCAGCCGTCATCCAAACCATTCAATATCAGAACAAGACCTCTATAAAAATATTAAAAAAAAAATGCAAGAAAAGGGCAAATTAATCTGAAACTTAAAAATAGAGGTCAAACACAAGTACATGTAAGAAAATAGATTCAGTAGTGAAATGACTAGTGTTAAAAAGCCATTAAAATATTAACTGGAATATATAGTCAATATGATCACATCATAATGAAAAATAATTCACATTCAATGTCACTACAAAAAACACTGAGTAGAACTCAACTTTTTATTACAGCGTGATTCTGTATACAATAGAACATATAAAGTCACAATTTGCAGTTTTGTAAAGATAAAAGAAAACTGAGGTAATATTTAATCTTTCATTCTGTATACCCGCCAGCTCACAAGTTTCAATTTTTCTTGAAGATAAACTTCTGATATGGTTCCTCTGGAACTCAAATATCATTGTCATTTATCAAGTGAGACCTCTATTCTTCATTCAAACCTCTACTAGCAAATAAAATAAAAATGTAGCCAACAGCCAGTAAGCGTTCTTACACCATCAGACCCTTCAGAGTTATTAGCTACTCCCTCTTCCATCTCAATATAAAAGACTAGAGGATCTTAGCTTGGAGATGGGTCTCTGCACAGGACACTTCAATGCATGACAAAACTGTCCTGGGCAATCAGATATTACATTAGAGTGCAATAATCTTGCTGTCAACCCAACTAAGTCACCCAAAATTGAGAAAAATTTCCACAAATTTTGACTTTGCTAGGTCTAAGCTGTAAAGTAAAATTTACAACATTTGTCATAAATTGACAATAGGGCTGAAAGCAACAAAACTGGGTCTCGGCTGGTGAGGAAACTGTTCAGAATTTTTCTGGCCTCTTGCGATTAAAGCAGAGGAATATGAAATAGCAAGGAACAGTTCAAGCAGCCAGACCTCTATTTTGATGTAATTGTATTTTGGATACCTCAGAGAAAGCATTGAACTCTCACAGCTGAGTCTCAGTCCCACAATACCGTAAGTACAAGAGCTTTCCCTCGCTTCAACTACTGCTTTTCACTTTAAGGCTCCAAATTTGCAACAAAAACTAAATCATATCATTTGTCTCAGCATCACAAACCATCCTACAGACTTCCCACCTCACAGACTTATGCTTTTTTTAAAATCTGACAATTCATTTGCCGCATTGTAAAAGGACAGCTTATATATTTGTCAATTCCTAAAGCACTTCCAGTCCTTTTTCTCATTTCAAATGAGAGATTAGACACATTTTTCATGTCCAAAATCTCATAATTCAGGATATGCCCCATCTGAAATTGATTCTATTCAATCAAGAGAAAAGGTCTTTTTCTCCTCAAGAACCGTACTTTCACCCTTGTATGTAGCTGAATTTTATATTTCTCCTTGTTTTTAGGGAGAGTGTAACAACTTATAGCTACTAACAACATATTTTCCAAGTTAAATTTTAACGGTAAATATTATTCACAACATGACATTTCCATTTACAGATCAAGCTGAAGCCAAATACAACTGTACTAAAATGCATGACGATTTTGCGAGAACATAACTTTAATCTTTCTCTGATTATGAGAATCAATACCACAAAAAAGAAAGGAAAAGAAAAGAAAAAAGCACATTTACTCAGAACTCTGCAAACTGCAGCACAAAACCAAATGTCTCTTGCCTGCTAATTACTTCTTTTGTGGTTGGGTAACAGCAGCTCAGCAGAGGAATGGTACTTGTGGTGAGCTAAGTGAGCAGAAGAGTATAAATCAAGAGAGTATTTCACCCTGTTTGTCTGCTTCATAAGCTACATTTGCAGACACTCCTCAGTTAAAGACTTCCAAAGTTTCCAAATGAGAGGGCAGTGGTAATTAATACTCCCTTGTTATTAGATGGGCTGTTTTATCGAGGAAGGAAGTGTAACTGACATTGCAAGCCACAAAAAAGACCAAGTCACAGTGATGAGGAGCTTTCTGTTCCTGGTTTGTGGGGTATTTTTTCTTGTTTGCGGAAGGTGGGGGTGATGCTAGAAGGTACTGGCTGTGTTTTGGGCAGACATCAAGTTTCCAAACAGACATGGATTCAGTAGGAGAGGATTGTAAGCCCTACCCTCTGCACCTAGGCATCATATCCAGCTTTCTTCTGGAAACCTGGGATTTTGACTTGCAGCTCCCCAGATTGCTGTTCATGCTGTCTCGTAACAAGCTGAAGATAAACAGCCTTTCCTGACGAGCTGACACTACTACTTCATAAATAAGCATTAAGAGGAAACAAGCAAACAAAAATACTAATCAGGACTAACATGTGACTGGACTTCCTTCCATTCTCTCTGACCTCCACAAAAAACACATGCACTTTCATATGATTTTTTCCTGCACAGAAGCCCGCACAGACAAAACACATAATCCTATAAGGTAAACGGTGAGATTAACAGCTGGAAACACAGGTCCAGGCCAATAAATCAAAGGAACGGCCTCACCATAAAAGAATTAACTTTAGTTCTGAGAGTTGAGCCCTGCCTGTGCTCACTTTCCATACATTTAGTCAGACATTTTCCCTAGAATATGGGTATAGAAGTACCATTCTCTAACTACATGCTCTTAGTTCAAACTCAAAAAGCATTTTTCAAGTGTCCCCTACAAGCAATGGCTCACTACACAGAGAATAAACCCACTGAACCATCAGCTTCCAAAATTAAGAGATTATCCTTTGATACGTATTGAGCACTAACCAAACCAGAACGAGTAAATAGCCAAAGCTCTTAATGGCTTCTGATCAAAACTGCATACAGTGAACAACAAGTTATTTCAATGGTACTTCAAGAATTTTTGAATAAACTTTTATACTTGAAAAAAGCTTAATGTGCCCTACCACATACATTATATTACTAATTAAAATGTTTGTTACCTTTGCACACATTCAAGCATGCAGTGAAACAAAGTGCAGAAAATATTTCATGAAATTAAATGTAACAGACTACTTTCTTTTCAGTAAAAGCAAACATTAAGTATTCATGAACTCTACATAATTACTATCTTTCTGTAGATTAGATCTTTTTTATGTACAATAACTGCAATAATAGTAGCTCTGCTAAACCTTTATTTCAGTTGCTCTTTAAGAAAGTAAGATTGCAGCATTTGGGTTTAAAATTGCAGGTTGTACTTCCACCTAAGTCACGTCCAGGAAAAACAAACAAACAAAAAAACAATTTTAGAAAAAGACAGATCCAAAACACTGCATTAAGAACACATACGCTGTTAGAAGGAAGGTTATGGGTAAGTTTAACCAAGATGGCCCACCATTTCATCAGCCTGTCATTGATGGTGCTGAACAACCTGCTATTTCCACCTCTGAAGTGGAAATTTGCTACAATAGATCTCACTTAAGACATGACTTGGTTTATCTCTCTAAAAGCAGAAACAAGAATGAAATTACCACTTCTGAGAGCAGAGAAGAGATGGTTAAAAAAGGAAAAGTACTTTCATGATTTTTAAAGATGTAACTTTTTTCAGCTGAAATCTTAGATAACTTGACCAACACGAGTGGAAAGACCAAACTTAAATTCCACTGGTAAGGACTGAACACTACAGCATGCGCCCAACATTTAATGATTACAGATACACAGTCACTTCCTCATTTCTGAAAGGAAAAATCACTTATTTATATTATTTTGACATCCATATTAGAAAATGCTTAACACATCATCCGGGCCATCACAAAAGAGTCGCATCATAAAGAGATGCTTCACAACAAGTTATACTTTGTGAAAGTCATTTCAGCTGGCCACTTGCTTAATCCATTAGCCAATGCTACTGTCTGCAAAGAAGGTTTCCTTCCTACTAGGATCCACAGTGAACTAAAAGTAATTGCATAAACTAGTAAACATAGCTAAAGAAAACAAGCAAACGAATCACAGTAATAGATACGTATATAACTCGTTGAGCCCTGCTTAGCCCTGCTCCCTCAGGAATCCCCAAAGCATCGAGTCTCCAAAGCTCCATCTCTAAAGTTCCTATCTCTGAAGTTCCTTCCTATTTTCATCTGTCCTGACTTAGCACAGGTTCCAAAAAGGCGCTTTGATCAAGCAGCCATGAAATGGCCAATGAAAAGGTATCACTATGAATTTAGAAATATTTGAATTATATCATCAATAGCAGATGAAAAAACAAGTTTGGCAAAAAAATATTTTTTATTTTTTGCCATCTAATACCGCATGCCTCACACAATTCCCTGTGAATGCACACAGTCAAAATGATCCCTATACATTCAGTGATTTCCTATACCTTCAACTTCTGCTTTTCTACCCATGCAAGTTCTCACTCCTTGGGGAAAACAGCATAAATCACTGGAAAACACCCATTACATCACCCTTCACGTTTGATCGTGACTTGTCAGGAAGCCAGAAGTCAATTTATTTCAGAAAGCTGAACAAGAGCTGTTAATAAAACATCCTGATGACTCTGCTTAACTCCAGTGTCTGTAGTGCTGTGGTTCTGTCTGCTCTCCCCACCTCTTATGACACTTTCAGTTTCCTATCAATTTTCATAGTTATTTTCTTACCTCTTCCTCTTTCAACAGTATTTTCTATGGCTCCCTTACCGACACCCAGCCGTAGGTGACTCATTTGTTCTCGCACATTTATCTGTCATTGTACAAGGAACTATTTTCCTTCAATTTAAAACCCAAATGCCTTACAATTCATTTCAGCAGCAGGCAACTTGGTCTCAGCACAATCAAAAATTACACTTGTATTTTACTGCCAAACTCTTGTCTCCTTTTTTTTACACAGCTGTAAGCAGCTGCTGACCATGATTTTCATCATTCACATTCACTTCATAGTTTTCTGATTGCCTTGGATTTTTTTTTATTCCTTCTAAACAAGGAAAGACACCATCTGCCCCTTTCTTACTCATTTACATCATTATATTATTTAAAAATCTGAGTCTAATGCAGTTATCTTCATCTGAAATAAAGACATAGTCCCTTGTAACTCAAGGCAGGGCAAGGAAACCTGAAACTCCATGGACAAACCACAAAGAACAGTTGACTTTTTATATTCCCTGCTCTTACAGCATCTCCTGTTCGTTGTCACAAGGTTTTGCAAACACCCCAGAAAAGAGTTTAGAAGGAGAACAAAAGTGGAAAATGTTAATTTTGCACTTGGTGCATACAATATTCCTCCTGAACAGAATTAGCAGTGTGGGATAAAGATGAAAAAGTATTTATTGGATAGAGTGCACATGCAGGAGCAGCTGCCAAAAGCCATTGCCCCCACTTTGCCAATACATAAAGACAAGGAATCTATGGAAGAAAGACAGTGAGTGGATGTACAGAGAATTCCAGTCTTATGTCTTTTCAGATCATTCTGGAAGCACATAAAAGAGGCCAGAGAAAAGGATGCTGCAGTAATTGGAAAACATGAGTAGCAAAGCCTAGAGGGCTGCAGTGCGAGGGACAAGCACAGAGTGCAGATGTCCGAGCTGCTCTCCAAGTATTTCCGGCTCCTCTTTCCCAAGGATCTCTCATTCAGGTGGTTGAGGCAGGCTCATTCCAACACAGCCTCAGAGCACAGGCCCAAGCAATAACCGATAGCACCCACTTAACCAGAACAGAGGCAAAGGCAATGGCTTGAGGCCAAGCTGTGCTTGAGCGACAGCTGATCATCCACTGCAATGGGTGAGGGGGACAGGTGGAGCTTTTAGCTGGCACAAGGGACAAGGCTTTTGCAGGAACGTGGCGCCAGGTAGCTCTGCCTGCGGACAGGGCTCTTGGGAGCACCACGGAGGGCAGCGCGGGCATCACTGAGCAGGGTGACATGTTGGGAACTGCCATGAGGGCTGGCAGGGAAAAGGAGTTGGTGCCACCTGCAAAGAGCGCAGAACATCCACATGTCAACTGCAAAGAAGACACTGCACACAAACAAGGTTTTTTTTTTAAAAAAAAAAAATAAAAAAAAAATCAATGTTACAGCATCCCTAGAGATTACTTCAAGCCCACTCTCACCCCATAACTCTAATTTTTGACCATCTCTGGTCCCAGATCTGCAGCCAGTAAAATAGTGCCAATAAAATAGTGCATTTATCTAACTTACATGGTAGTAACAAGCCTGTTATTCAGTGAATAGTGGGTACAGGTGAAAGATTTAGCTGAAAATGACATTTCTCTTGAAGACTTATAAGTTCAAAAGAGGACAGAAGAGGAAGAACAGAAGTTTTACTTCTTCATTAGTCAGCAACAAGTCACTATTAGTACAAAAAATTAGTAGGAAATTACATTTAACAAAAATTGCATTTATGTCTTCAAGAAAGCAAGACAAGGCTTGAGTTAGCAACAGTGGAATCCCCACTATTACCTTAAAAAAAAAAAATCAAAAAAGTCTATTTCCTTTCCCACCAGATGTTTGTCTTTACGATGCCTGAATTAACAGTGCTTTTTCCACAGCTGGAGCAGGTATTTTAGGGCTCTTAAACCAGGAAGAAGGGCAAGGAAGAACAGCATGTCTTACCAGAATGCTTTCAACTATTACTACATAAAACAAAGTTAAAAATATTTTCATTTTACTCTTAGTCATCTCCCAGTACTGAAAATGAAATGTAAATTTAGCAATCTATCCTCTGGGTCTGTTTAGAAAAAACATATATATTTCACAAAACAAATAACTGTTCAGCAAATCATTTGGCCTTTGAGGCTTGGGGATGTGTTTTTTTTTTGTTGTTTTGAGCATTATTTCCTCCTGTATTTTCCTCCTGTAACTCCTAAAATTACTAAATAGTTGTTTTCTGAGTTTGAGAGACTTGCATTCACTTTCCTCTTCATGGATGCTAGCTTTAAATATAAGCCATGAAGAAATCTAAAGCCTATGGAACCATTTCAATTAAAAAGATCATCTTCTGAAGCTTCACTTTTCTAGAATATTGCCTAAACATTTCATTAAGTTTATAACACTTTACAGCCAACTTGGGGTCTTTTTATGTTATTGGTTTATTTCCTGTATTGAAAGTTTTTTCTTTGAGCAATAAGCACGGGTAATTTCATTCTGCAGGTCTGAAAGGATGAAAAGAAGCCACCAAAGTCATTCATATTCCCTTGATAAATACTATAAACGTGTTTTTCCTCAAAATGTTTTTTTCTCCACTTGTGGCATTTTTATACTTATAGAGCAACAATCAAAGCTAAAGGGGCACAAAGAAGCAGTTATGAACTGAAGAACTAAATGATCTAAAATACTACCTGGTAGTTTCACACCACACTGCAGGGATGCTACTGCTTGATATATATGCAAAGGTAAGTATTATACATTTATTGGGACATTGTTTGTGAGGAGCAGGGGTTCCAAGTTCCCAGCCCTGCAGTTTTAAACTAACAATATTGGTTATGCTTTATCACAATTCAGAAAGACAACTTTCAGCAAACTTAAATTGGAAAAATCCAGTGGAAAAGATACTCAAATACAAGCATATTTGTTATAGAGAAACAGCAAAATACAGTGATAGCCTGGACCCCATGTGAAGCTGCGCAGCACAGCACCCAAGAGCAAACCTCGAGGTGCCTGTCCAGCTAGGGATGGCATCATGAACTGATGCCCTTTCCTCCTCCACAGCAAAAGCAAACAGCAAAATTCTGTTCCAAAAGATCATCTTCCACCTTCTGGAAAATTACTATCAAAGTCCACCAGGATGCACATTTCAAGATGTAAAAACCTCTCTTTAAAAAAAAAAATATATATATATTTTCAGAAACTAATTGAAAACAATGTGTCATTTTAGAAAACAATTTCAAAACAAATTGCACCATCTTTTTTCCACCCTTAAGCATCATCTTAGCAAAATGCAGATCAAATAGTATATTTTGATGGTATCTACTTATTTCTTGTCTTTCCATTTACTGTTTCTTCTATTAGCTTGAATGCTTAAGATGAAAGTTAGAAGAAAAAAAAAACAAAAAAGGCAGATTAAACACAGTACACTGATCAATATACATGCAAGAAACAAAAGGTTAATTTTTAAGGGAAAAAATAAAATTTATATATATGTTCCCCCTTAAGTACTTTCTTCCTGGGAAGAATAATGAAAAATTCCTTATCAGCCATCTCTCTCCAAAATTTCACATACAAGACAAAAGCCTTCCCCTCTGACCTAAAAACTACATTTTTATGTCCCTATTTTTTATATATATATATATATATATATATATGCGCACACACTTTAAACTGAACTAGCTTTATCTTCCTATTTCTAAGTACCTCTTAGCCAAAAAAAATTATTTTCTCTCTCCTTCTACCACATAAATAAGATGGATAGTGTTTTTGGCATTTCATCTGTGCCAATTTTTCAATAAGAATCTACACAAGCAAAAACTTCTCGTCTATAGACAACTCTGAAAAGGGCAAATACACTAATGAGGAGAAATCAGGAAGAATGTCAAGTTATTTTGAAAAAAATCCCACAAAAAGCTCTTCAAATTCACTATTTGCCATGAATTTCAAATCATTTCATTACTTACTTATTTCTAACTCACAAGTTTCATTAAATAAAAACTACAATAACATATCACTAAAAAATTTATGTTCCTCATCTAAATACTAGTACTATATTACCGCAGAAAGCTCAGTATCCTCCATACTGCACATTACATGCTCTAACTAAAGCAGAAAATTAAATAATTAAAATTATTTTTGTTTGTTTTTAAGAAATTAAGGGGTTTTTTTAAGCAGAAAAGATTCAGGGAATCAAAGGGGAAAATCTGGAATTTCACCTGAACAATTCATAGCTTTACCTCATTACTATAACAGATAAGTTGGAGGGAACAAAAAAAAAATTTACAGGAACATGTGGATACTCCAGTAAATCCCCTCCCCCACCCCCCCAATCATATCTTTACTAATGGTATTATTGTTCATGTTCATTGTCAGACAAAAGGTTTTTTTAGGGTATTTCTTAATGTTCCTCTGATTTTTCCCCCCATAAAGTAGTACAAATAGGGAGATAGTCTAATAAATACTACTGTATCAGGCATGTGAGAAGACCTGACTAAGTGCTATTTTAAGTGTGTAAATATTGCATCAAAAAAGTATAAATTTAAATGTGTAAAATACTGTGCCAAAAAAGTATAAAAATGAAATAAATTTATTTCCTCAATTCTGCTGACAGTTTACAGTTCCATCTGAAATTTACAGCAGCAGCAGTAGCTATTTAAAATGAAGGCTATTTATACATTCATGGTCCTTTTAATATTAAGATTCATTTAAAAAAAATTACTTCTATTTTACCTACTAAATCTGACAAGCAACTAATCCTTTAAGCTATAATTCATTGTTACTCTCCTACTGGGAGATGGGCATTGCCTGAATGCATCGCTGGTTACATAAACGTAAGCACATGTCAATCTAACATTTAACTCCATTTTCTTGTTATGAACACTGCATTTTCGCAGTACAGGCAGCCTTTCATAACTGCAGGCTGCCGATGAGAGCATTGGTCCTGCTTTCTCCCTTTTCTGAAGGCAGTTCGGATGAACACTGGATGTGTAACTTTCAACTGGACATACAGAAAAGTTTAGGGGATTTTTTTGGTAGTTAGTGTCATCAAACCACTCATTAACCAATTTCTTTTTTGGAGGCATGATCACTGCATCCTACTATAAGGAAGTGGTACAAAAACGGCTGGCAGTATGCAGGTCTGGCATTACACATACCTATGTTGGAAAAATAGATGGAGAAACTGAATTGCCAAAAAAAAAGTAAAGAGTTCATAGTGCAGTTTTGCCTGCCAGTTCATCAGAACATTTGAATGAAAGCATTAAGTGCTTGGTTGGCCTGTCCATTTGCCAGGAACACAGATAAATGGTCTGTCTTGCAATTATGTTACATACCCTGGTCTTAGCTACAAAGCTTCCAGTGAGACTTTCAAGACAAAGGCTGGGGGTAAAGAAGATTTTTAAAGGGAAGATTTGAGGTCCTTGATCTTCCTAGGATAATCCTCTGATGAGCTGGTCCAATAAAGTTAAGACAAAGCAAACCATGTGCAAACAGCAGAGCCTGCAGGATGTGATTAATTCCCTTGAGTGCAGTTTATCCTGCTGAAACAGGAGTAAAAGAAAAGCAGACAGCTTCAAGTATTTTGATACTATAGGTTGATTAGTATGACAGATGTCCACAAAATATATCCATCCAAAAGCTTCAAATTCTTGTTTCTGTTTCATGTGCTTATTCCTGAAGCCCCAGCAAAAGGGGAATGCATCAAGCTGCACCACAACAAAGTGCTGCTCTCCTGAGAATATCAGCACATAAAGCTGGGCAGCACAAGAAAATAGCAGAATATTCCTACATGACATTTAATTCAGAGGTTTCATGCATTCAGTTGGCATACACCTCTTGCTAACTTTGCGAGGAAGAATAAAAAGCAATTCCATGTGAAATGAAGCCAAGTCTTTTCCCAACTTTACAGCCTCAACCTGACAGAATATAAAAAGCAGCTTGGCCATTCTCCCTGCAGACGACCTGGAGCTATACACAGTGTGTTCCATGGAAATCTGCAGGAGGGAATGCTGTGCATGTCTTCAACAGGCTTGCACTGGATCTCACTCGAGTATTATTTTGCAGTTTAAAAAAATGTGACTCTCCTGTGGAAGGCAGAAGATTGGAAGCCAAAGTTACCTTTTTCTTAGTTAAAGCCAATGTTTTAAAGAGCAGTCAATGAAGAAACTCATTCTAATCCTAAATCTTCTTCCCTGAACATTTTTTTTTCCCCTGGTTAAATAATACAGAATATTTTACTGCAAACTGAACATCAGAACAAATTGATTAAATAATTGACAAATTTTTCCTCACACATCTTTGTAACTACCATTTTTAACCTTGCCTAATCAGTCCTTGTATAAATTACAACATTTGAAAAGTAAAATGATTTCAGTAAACACTGTATGTCTGCATTACCGTCTTAAAAACACTCACCTAAAATAAAGTTACAAAAAGCGCTATCATCTGGCAGGGTCAGACAACGAAAGGAGAACACCAGACAGATTAACTAAATGCTGCTTGGGTTAGATGTCAATCGGATTAGAGGGGACTTGATGTTGCCGCTAGCGAATGCATCCCGGTGCCTCGCAGTGCTTCCCGGGCACACATCTCGCCTGGTGGGATCTTCCACGGAGCTGCTCCAAACCCACGCGGAGGACATGGAAGTGCAGGCTAGAGGAAAGCAAAGCAACTGAGGAAAGGTCACAAATGTACTCCTTAGCCCAAGTCTAACTTTAAGGAAGCATCAGACAAGCTAAAGGAGTCTCAGATCAAAACAAAAAGCTTTCTTGAGAACTAACAGAAAGCTCACTGTGTGGTACTCTTAAATGCATCCAGGCAGCAGTGCGAAATGGACGGCTGGCTAAACCCTGTAGGAAAAAAATTAAGCTTCTGATGTATTTAGCAGATGGTGGCAAAGGTTATCTAGTTGGTCTTTGATTCAGTCACTGAAATAAATTTTTAGCATAGCCGAGCTACAATATTTAAACAGCCCTTCAAGTTAGTCCCAACTGAAACAAACCTGAGCACTTTTCTTAATCCATGTCCCAGCGCACAGCAAAATCACCATGTTACTATAGATTTTATCAATATACCTTTCTGCCAGCACAGAGAAAACCTCCATGCTGAGAAAAACGTAAAGCTTGAGGGTTGTGTTGTGCCTCAAGCAAGACTGCAGCGAGGCATGTTCTAACATAGCACTGTGTATTACAAAATCCCCATTGTTCAGATCTTCACCAGGCTGGCTTATCTATATACCCAATATATACATCCACATTCACATCTTAGCATTAGCTCTGCACATAACGCCATGTCACTGAACCTGATTCTAAAGAGAAAAGATTAACTCCCTCATCTCTGTTTTATATACAAGAGGCTTGGGGGGAGAGACATTTCTTTGTTTTAATTAACCACTGCAATCCTCCCCTTTCGCCACTTTACAAAGCAGCATTTCTTAACCTTTTCATATCACAATGTGAAAAAAATTAAGAAATCTGACTCTTGACAATATAGCACTCTTCAACTCTCATCAAAACCTTGTATGATACTAAACATTATAGTTTACTATACTATAGATAGTTAGTATATTATAGATACTTTACATTTTTGTCCTGATAAACTGAAGGTGTGCAAAGTCCTAGCTCTTTGCTATCACCTGAAGCAGAACTGTAAGTATGAAGAACTAATTATGACAGATGATTTAATGAGATACAGAATCACTTCAGAACAGATGAAAACCTCATACAAGCACCTGTAATCCCACTGAAGTGATTTCCATGGAAGGTGATCTGCTGGCTACACTAATGCCTAGCATAACCTTCATTTTTTTTTTGGAAAACCACAATTCTACAGCCTGCATCCTTCTAAATACACTTTTAAAAACATACCACCAAAACCCAGGCTCATGAGGAATTCTGTACTTTTTAAAAAATATACACTAAACATCCAGACAACAATGAGTTGAATGGCAGAACTTCATTATACAAGCACAGCAACTCTGACTAGCTTAGGAAAGGCAGACATAACGTTCTTCACTAAGCTTTTACCACCATTTTTGCTTTAAACTGGTAAAACTTCACATGAAGTTATTATTTCCCCCCTAAAGTTAAAAGCCTCACTCAGTTTGCAAATCTGGCAGAAGTTTTCACTATTATTTTCTCTGAGGATTAAAAGGGAAAACGTTTTGCTCATCTGCTCTGCTACAAAATAACAGGAAGCAAAACATAACAGTAGTTCTAAAGAAGTTTCACTTTTCCAGAGCAAAATACTGATTAAAGTGGAAGTTTTCCATTCACAACCCCTCCTGCTGGGTGGCCACATACCAAGAGCATAGCTTGCAGTTCTCGGAGCTCTGCCCATCGCCTGGGCACAGGAGGCCCTGCTCTGGCCCCAGCCACGGGCTCTACGAGGATAAAAACTGCAGCTCACAGCAGCTCCACAATGGCCAGCCCAGAAGCTGACAAGCACAAGGCTCACAGTCTTGTGTAGCTTTTAAAATCAGTGGTATTTATCAGGGTTCCCCACCATCAGTTATCATTGCTCAATTAGCCAGAGAGTGACGGATATCACAATGTTCAAAGATACTCCGTGGCAGTATTTCTAAAATAAAATGTTTTCCAGTTTCAAGTATTAATTACAAAATTACAACGTAGACAATAAGTAAATATGCATATAGAAATTCTCTGTAGGCAGAAAGCCTCCTTTCTGGACAGCATTTTTGTATTAGGAATTATTTTTAAATTTGCAAAAAAAAAAAAAAAATCTGTACTCTTATGAATGCTTCCTACCAGGCTCCATGCCATGGAAGTCAGGCTCAGCATGGCATCAGCATAGCCCTGTATGTTTTCCAGCTTAAAAGCAAAACAAAATACATTGTAACCATAACTCTTCATTTTCATTACATAAAATACTTAGCAAGTATTATAGATGTGCTTCCTTTAAAATTGTATTTACTAATCTATAGAGACTTGTGACCATATTTGACAGAGAAATGCAAACATTATTAAACTTATAAAAACCCCATACCTATCATGAAAGGCTGCAATCAGTTCTTCTAGGTAGATGACATTGATACTACAAAATTGCATGACTCCTAGATAAGGACTATAGGAAAGGAAATAGGTTGACCTTTCTAATAAAGCATGCCTGGCAATAAATTCTCTTCCCACAAAAATGAAATCCTAAAAACAGCATTTAATAGAATATTTTGCACATTCTATATCTTTAACTATTCACCTAAAAATAATCAGTCTTTAAAGAGGAAAAAAAAAGTTAAACAAAAAATTGCCCAGGCACAGACTGGACAACGTCAATACTCTCCAAAGCTGGGAAATTCAGAACTAGGTCACAGCTTTATCCTGCAGATCATTTTCAGCTTTGTTTGAACAATAAAAGTCTTTAGAATAAACTGTCTACATTCAACAATGATGATACTCTCATCCACAAATAGAAGCTCCATTAAAAACTGTAAAAGTCCATGTATGCGTGGCAAAACACGTGTGGGATCAAATAAATACATTCACTAGCTGCTAGTTCTTTGCTTAAGCCTTCTAGGCACAGAACTGCATATGCAACACCACGTCCAACTCGTTGCACGCAAGGGCTTTCAATGGAAACCAACCCTTGCACTTAAAAATAATAGAAGACATCTTCCAACTCTAGGTTAAGTATTATTTCCAGCATTCCTGATATATGAATTCTATTTTATAAATTTTTGATCCATCTCTCAATAATGAGATACAACCACCCAAGAGAGGTCTGCCAGAAGCACAAGGGCAGACTATATTTAGATAGACTGAGATACAAAGATTCCTCCATAATCATGAACACCACTCACAATCTAGAGAAATATGAAAAGCTTATGTAAAGACAAAACACTAGCTAGCCTTGAAGTACACGAAGACCAAATACGCTTAGTTTTTGAGATGCACATGAAGGAGTGGGGTGGTGTTGCGCTCCGTCTACAAACACTGAAACAACTCATGCTGAGAAGTTGTATTTAGGATCACTAGGTTTCTATTAGTGATCCAAGAAAATCAAACAAACTTTTCAGACACTAAATTGGGCCAAAACAAAAGTGCCAATACGAGATATAGAGGATTTTATTTAAACCCTAACAAAACCTTCAATGATATACAAATATCAAAAGCTGCCCTCCAAAACATAAGATATATTTCACCTATTATAGGAATGAACTTTAAATATAACAATAGAAAATTTACTGAGGCAATGATAGCAACAAGTTTCTCTGTGTGTCATAACCTTATTTAATGCCAAATAATCTTTATTATTTAATTATGTAGGTATAAGTTTTCAACTTATTCATTCTGCGCAGAAGATACAAAATATGTTGCAAATATTTCAGGTCAAAAGAGATATATCAGGCCTGAGCTAGCAAACTTTCTTCTTTTAGTCTAACATCAGATAACATACTTGGATTTCTTTGCGAGAGTCCATTGCAAGAACTTGCTAGAATCGCAGAATGGTTAAGGTTGGAAGGTTCCAATCTCCCTCTAGAGATCATCTAGTCCGACCCCTCCTCCAGCAGGGACACCTAGAACACGGGGCACAGGGCGGCAGCCAGGCGGGTTGGGAAGATCTCCAGAGAAGGAGCCTGCACAGCCTCTCTGGGCAGCCTCTTCCAGGGCTCTGGCACCCTCACAGGAAAGAAGTTCTCCCTCATATGGAGATGGAACTGCCTGTGTTTCAATTTGCACCCATTACCCCTTGTCCTGTCACCAGCCACCACTGAGAAGAGCCTGGCCCCATCCTCCCTACATTCACCCCTCAGGTAATTGTTCATGTTGATCAGATCCCCTCTCAATCTTCTCTTCTCCAGGCTAAACAGGCCCAGCTCGCTTAGTCTTTCCTCATACGACAGATGCTCCAGTCCCTTGATCATCTTTGTCGCCCTATGCTGGACCCTCTCGAGAAGCTCCACGCTCCTCTTGTCCTGGGGAGCCCAGAACTGCCCCCAGTACTCCAGGTGCGGCCTCACCAGAGCTGAGCAGAGGGGCAGGATCCCCTCCCTCCACCTGCTGGCAACACTCCTCCTGGTACAGGACAGGATCCCATTGGCCTTCTTGGCCACAAGGGCACATTGCTGCCTCATGGGTAACTTCTCGTCAACTAGGACTCCCAAATCCCTCTCCACGGAGCTGCTTTCCAGCAGGTCAACCCCCAATCTTTACTGGTGAAGAAGCTGGTATCATTAAAACAATGTGCTTTAGTATAAACAGTATTTTTTTTTTCCTATACAAGTGTGATTATTCACTTATGCATCAAAATTACAATGCACTTCTGGTGTAATGTTTAGCATTGACCACTAAAGTACTATTTTATAAAATGAATTACAAAGCTAGTAGATAAAGTTCTTTCAAGGACTTCTGACAGTCCTCAAAAAATAATCTATTTGTGTACAAATTTTCATTTGCTGATAACCTAAATGACTTTTGACCTCACTGTGATTATGTGTTTCATCTTTAGTATTTTTCCATTTTTAACAGACTACAGGTAGTGCTTGACAAAAACATCTGCCATTACCCAGTACTTACTTCAACAGAACAGATAGTTCTACATCTATCACAAGCTTTCAAATAGTTCTAATTAAGGGAAATTCTGCTATACTTAAAAAAAAAAATGGTAAATTTGTTTTCTACAGCACTGTTCACAATCTTAGACATGAAAGTCCTCTGTAGTAAGTAACAAAACTGGTAGAACTGTAATATACCACAAATGAAAGACTTCAATGATTTTAAAGCATTGCTTAATAAATTTAAAACAGGAAAAGACAATCTACCAAACAAACGATATGAAAAATATTGCAAATACAGGTGCCTTAACGAAGATTCACCAAGCTTCAAATAGTTAAAAGCACAAAGGAATTACCTAAACGTAGGCATCTAGTGCTATTTTAGGCAGCAGAATATCCTCCCATGGCTGCAGCTGCTCTCCCAGAGGAAGGCGTGGGTCTCCCATGAGCCACATGGCTCTCCCTGCATATCCTGGACACCTTCACGTGTGTGAAATGGCACTAACTGTCTAAATTTAGGCAACTGAACCAGGCCCTTGAAGCCTTATTGCTTTACAGACTAGGCTGGACAGCAGCATATCTACCTTTGCTGAAGGCAAAATTGTGCTTATATGGATGCATCTCACTCATTTGTGACCAGGAAAAGTAACACACGTTGCTTTTCCGTCTCCATTCAGCACAACTGAAAATAAAAATATTAACTAGGAGATTGATTTAGATGGGAGTGTCCATGTTTGGTGGGGTTAAGGGGGTGATAAAAATCTTGGTCCTTTATCAGAAAGTTGTGTTATTATCTGACACATTAAGAACTTGGCACAAGGGAATTTAATCACTAAGAGCACAAACCTTTATGTGGTAAGAGAAAATTATAGCTTTATCTTTTCTTGGCTGTCCCTTCCTGCCTATCAGGCTTGTAGAGCAGATTACTGCCCACAAATAAGCCAGAAAGATTTGATACTGCTACCTGTGATCAGTATTTGTGACAGTGTTCAGTACCTGCAGTGCCCGTGTGTTTGTCACTGAATGGTGGCACAAACATTTGACTCCTCTCTGTACCATTCATTCTTCTCACTGTTACAGCAGCACAAAACACCTACAACTGAAAACAAATACCAGCTTGCCCAGCAACCCAACCTGGAAGGTTTGGGTACAATTCAAAAGACTTTTTTCTCCTCCTGAACTCAAGAGGAGATCTCTGCAGACACTCCAAATGTAGCCACCACAGCTTCTAATAGAGTACCAGCAGACAACTATAAAACTGCAGCCTTTATATTAAAGCTAAAGGAAGAACAAAAATACAAGATTACAGTATTTTAAGATTCTGATTAAGTGACTCTGTGTATGAGCTTTCAATCTCCTACAATAAATAGTTATGGCTCTTCCTGAAAACTACCACATTTTGGAACATGCTACAATCCAGTTTTACAAGAAAACTGTTTGATATGGAAAAAAATGCTGAAAACTCTGGGTTTGTTCAACCGTAATCTAGGTCTTCCTTCTTCTGCAAGAGGAGAGAGAAAAAAAAATCTAGTAATAAAAAATTGCAAAACTCTGCTAAAATAAAAGAAAAACTATGGAATTCCCAAAATGTTCTTTCCCCTTCTGCCTCTAACTTCATCTCCATATCCAGAAGAAAAGTAGGAAAAAAGGCAAAACAGACCAAAACAACAACAAAAAACATTTTCCTTCTTTTTTGTTGTCCTCTTCTCCAAAGAGGAAGACAGGCTGATAAGTAGCAGCAGAATCAAGTACTAAAGGCAGAAAACTATTTACCTTTGCTCAGCCTTATCTAGCATTAGTCAGCAGCCTTGACTATTCACTTTGATTAAAAAAAGACAACTTTGAATTTAAAAAAAATAAATAAATAAAAATAAATAAAAAAAAAAGGAGCAAGCACCAAGTAGTCCATCTGAAGGTAAAAGCTCTGACTGTTCCTTGCTCCTTGTTTTGTGTTCCATCCCCAGAGCAAACTGTCTTCCAGAAAAAACAGAAACAAAAACCACACCACATATACAAAATCCCACGATTCCAAAGAGGTAATTTAAGAATAAAACAACCCACTCCACCAAATTCTTGAATGCAGGAAAGTGATGTGCATTTATTTTTGTTTTTCCCTTTCACTGTTTCAGGTTTGAATTGACAGCATGGTACTCAAAAGGCAGAAACATGAAAACTGATAGCTAAATAAGGTAATGTGTGACATGAAAGTACTCAGAATTTCAGTTTCTTTGAAACACAGAAAAAACACTTCAGCAAAACTGTGCTATTCCCAACCAGACAAAAACAGCTGAAAGAAATACTAACATAAGACTACTAGGAAGATGGTACGAAAGGGAAGCATTAGCCCCCAAACTTGCTTTTTACATCTTTTTAATAAATATAGTTACAACATTTCTCCAAATTCTCTTGGGAGCATCTATGAATGTATAATATTCTCCTGACTCTTGCATCATTTAAATTTATTCTTTGTTCACAGCAGGTCTTCTGGAATAAATCTAAAACCGGCAAGACAGTATGCTAGCTTAATTGGAATGCTAGCACAAGCATGGAATAAGTCTACTCTGAACAAACAGGGCTGACAAGCATTAAAGATGGTGCTGAGAGGAGCTGTCCAGAGGAATGCCAATAACTTTTTTTTTTTCTAGAATATACAGCTCCATCAAAAAAAGAAAGTTACCTGATTTCTTCTGACTACAGTTCATAAACAGTAAGTTTTCATCCCCTGCAGCCCTGCTACAGTTACCTTATATAAAGATATTTACTGTGAATCTATAAAAGATATTTATCTTTACTATATACTGATATTTACTATGAATCAGATAAATTATAATGTACAATTTTCATAACTTGGGATAAACAATAACCTCTTCTTTCACAGTCTTTGAAGGACAAATGGATTTTTATGAAATACTTTTGTTAAGGAGATGAGTGTCACAGGAAGGGTTAAGGGGAATTAGACAACCCTTCCAGGAGAGGCTGGAGCAGCGCAAAAAGGCACTGATCCCATCCTTAAGCAATGACTAGGTGCTGAATAAGGAACGGATCTTGTGAAGGACAAAAACAAATGGTTCTGGATGAAGAAACTATTACACACAAACCAAGAACAAACAGATAAATGAACACCGCTAAACAATCTCAATCCTGGTATTTCTGAATGTTTCTGGACTTCTTTTTAAGAGTAGAACAGCTTCCTCCTAACGTTAGTTTCCCCATGTGTGATATAAACAGTGCTACAGAACATAGTCGATGTTCACACTGGCAAAAGGCCCATGATAAGCTGTATTTGATCAAGAAGCACAAAAGGGTATTGAAAGAGACAACCTCAGCTTAGAAGTGTCACATTCTTTGCCCTGCTCTTTCCAGCTGACAAAGAGACACACAGGTGTGGTTCTTGCCTTGGGAACAGCAAGGACCCCACCTACCAAAGCTCCATATCCC
Source organism: Nothocercus julius (assembly GCA_013398735.1). Taxonomy (NCBI): domain Eukaryota; kingdom Metazoa; phylum Chordata; class Aves; order Tinamiformes; family Tinamidae; genus Nothocercus; species Nothocercus julius. Next base: position 443,011 of record VZSV01000171.1, on the reverse strand, counting down.
CCATTAAAATATTCCTTATCTATCTTATCTAACTCTGGCCCACCAGCAGACAAGCCTCTTCTACCCTGTTTGGGTCACCTGCACTCTTGCTCTGAACCACCTCCTAGAGGACTCCTTCAGTGTGTTTCCTTCAGGACTTTCCTTCAGGAAAACAGCTGGTAGGGGGCCATCATTTCCAAGCCAAAAGAATTTTGCAAATATCCCCACTATCTTCACTGGACCACACATCACAACCCTGCTTAGAGTTTGTTAATTTTCCCTGCTGCAATGAATATTCAGAACTCCCAAATAACTTAAAATATACAGAATACAAAAAAAAAAAAAAAAAAAAAAAAAAAAATCCAGATTCACATGAAGACCAGATTCTTATGAAACTTTAGTGGCCCACGTGCTAAGCAGTCAGAAATCAGACACAGCTGCAGTTTCTTTTTCTCTAGTCATTTTGATATTAATGACGAAAATGAGATGCACAAGACTTAAGTAGGATTTCTAAATAGCATACTGTTCTCTTGGTCCCAGTGTCTGACATATTGCATTTTAAAACCTCACTCTGATGCCTAGATGAATAGAAACACTCACTAGCTTTTTTTTTTTTTTTTAATTGTTATTATTTTGGGGCAGGGGGAGAAGTTTCCCTGACTTTATACTTCCCATTTAAAAATGAACTAGCACAGGGTTGAAACATTCGAAAACATTTATCACATCTCCAAAGCATAAATGAAGTCTTTAAGATAGCCTTTCTTAGAAAACTATGGAATGAGGAATACCAAAGGGTATGTATCTGACAAGCACCATGTATGAATATGGAGTTGCTGAATGAAGACAAAGGAAAAACAGAATGACTCAAAGAAAAGTTACCATTGCATTTGTTTAACAAGGTAAATAGCTTCTCTCCTTAACTGCTCCCCAAATCAGCAAAACAGCTAATTCAGATGCCCTAACCCCAACAAGCACCATGAGGCAGAGCTCAGCATGGATTTACTGGAGCAAAACCAGGCTGAGCGACGCACTGGGGAGTAGCCACGGTACCCGCATGGTGAGCGGCTAGAGCTAATCCTGCCTCTCACAGGAAGGGGCAGCAAAATCCAGGAAAATACAGTAAGTGACAACTTCCGAAGCCCTCATATTAGAGGGTGTATCATCATTCAGAGAATAAGTTCTTAATTATTTGTATAAACATACAGTAATATTTATGTTTCCATTACCACTTACATGCTGTACTGCAGCTATTGAAGGTTATTATTTTTGTGTGATTTTATGTTATTTTGATTATTTCTGAATCACAAGGGCTTAGGAAGTAGATTCCCCCTCATTTAAAAAAATATAGATATGATAAAGCTTCTGAAAGTTTGGGTTTACTGTCAAATAGCTATAAAATGGTACAAAATATAAACCACTAAAACACACAAGTCCAATAGAGCTTGATTGCATTACAGATCGATAATGCTGTTTCAGAAATGAAAACTAAGCTTTCACTATCATACCTCTGAACTATTAAGCTTATACAACTCATTTGTACTGATTAAAAATTAAAAGTACACTCATTCACAGCCAAAATGATATATTCAGATCTGATATGCCCTAAATAACATGTATTCTATCAGCTACAGCTACAGTATATTATTCTATTAAGCTTACTTTGATGTTCATGATACTGCCCATAAAAATAAGAATTCAATAATAGTAAAAACTGTAACTAGGAACTTTAAGCTTTAAAAACTTACATGGGCAGAAGCCAGAAGTCATTCACAGAGTATGCAGATGATGTTAAGGACTACTATTTTAAAAAGGATTATCCTTTTAAAATAATAACTTTAATAATATAAAATAACTTTCTTAAGGTTTACTGGCATATGCCACATATATTCACATATACATTGTCATTAAATCAAACTTGAAAAAAAACTTAAATTTAAATCCCCAGCTACGTGAGGCTTGATTAACACTGAACTTCACTATTTCATCACTATTCCAGTATTTCCCTGCATTAAAACCTTATGTCAGATTCCTGAGACAGTTTAAGCAGCCCATAATCTAAGTATCAGAAACAGATTACAGAAATGTGGATTTCTGCCAGACCACAACGCATTACCATATCAGAACTCCACTGTGGAGATACTAACCAATGCTACAATATATGACTTTGAAGTCTGAATATTTCTGAGATGAACCATATTGTTCATTACAATCTCTAAAGGAAAAACACATTTAGCTTCCTTGACTTTACTCTGAGATTGGTACTACATTTTTGTCAGGAGAATTTCTTATGCAACCTGCAAAAATGAATATTGCACAATGAGGATCACAAAATTCCCACAGGAGCAGCTCAGGACACCCCTCTGACTCACCTTAACCCCCCAAAAAAGAAAGAAAAAGTAGTTAAGCATTCATTCCCATAAAAACTGTCCATAGACACACAGATTAAAACCCAGATCCTCAGCTGCAGCTAGAGAGCTCTCCAGGATAAGACCACCTTTGTTTTTCAGCAGCAGTCCAGGCCATTCACATAAATTAGATTAGTCTGAACCATAATCTGTGCCAGCTCTCAACAGAAACTGAAACCAGCACTGTGGGTAGACACAGAACACAAACATTTCTAGAGTATGACTCGATGTTGTTGAATATGAAGTACCACTTGGTACCTCTGCTCCACTAAGGCATAGATTTGTTCTTTGCTAGCGAAGTGGAACAAATTTGTCAAATTCCTAGGGAGATTCCATATTTTTAATTGGTTTATTTATAGAGGATACATAAAACGCAAGTACTCTCTTACTTGTTTCTGTCACCATAACAACAAAATTATGCAATAAGATCTCAACTAAGCTCTGCCACAACCTTTCCATTCAGCTCTAAGCTGAAAATCCCACATTAAGTAAAAAATGTAT
>VZSV01000171.1:354310-432541 GCA_013398735.1 Nothocercus julius | reverse complement strand
CCGCAGCCGCCCCCCGGCATCTTCGGCTCAAGCCAACATGGCGCCCGCCGAGCCGAGAAAAGGGGACACGGCGGGGGAGAGACCGACCCCCCTCGCGCTCCCCCTTCCCCACTCCCCGCCACGTCACGTAGGCGGCGCCGCGGGGCATCATGGGCATTGTAGGCAGCGCGCGCGCAGCGCAGCGCCGCCCCTCGCGCCGCAGCGACCGTTGCTAAGGGCGGGAAGCGCCCCCCCTATAGGGAGCTCCTATGGGATTCGCTGTGGAAATTATTGCAGTCGGGAACATCTGGTGAAAGGCCACGTCGCCCCCAGGAGCTTGCCTGCTCCCCAAGAGGCCGTGCATTTGTTATGGAACTGAATTAGCCGAGTGGGGCCTGTACTGGGTGTTTTGTTCCTTATTCCCATCTTTTTTTTTTTTTTTTTTTTTTTTTCTGAATGCCACCGTTCAATAAACATGGGGCATATCCGAGGAAAAATACTAACCCCGCTCTAAAGACAAAAGAAAAGGCCTATACAAGGTGCAGACCTACTGAATGAGTTAATAGGTCTTTTAAAGGGGTGTGGAGAGAGCCGTTCATATCGCAGCACTCTGTAAAACTGTCCAAGAAAGAAAAAAAAAAAGGCAAGAAAATCAAGTCCATGGAACTTGTGAGAGATGTAACCTGGTTCCTTCAGGACGTTTCTCATGTAAAACCATGAGAATTTCAAACAGATTTGTTTCCTTTAACACTAAAAGTTAGAAGCTCTTCCCCTCACGGCTTCCCACTGTGCACGGTGAGGGCAAGTCCTGGCAAGACGCCCTCACCTATCCTTAGATCCAGAGCTTTTTTCCTCCTCCAGAATGTTGTGAAGCTATCAGCTTTCAAAGATGGACTTGACACTAAGCAGCCCACTCAAATGCCCAGGAGAGGAGCCATGGGGTTGACCCAAGCGAGGACCCCAAGAAGGGGTCTTCTCGGCACCACCGTGATGAAGCGGCTCATGTTGTGGGAATGATATCATACTGCTGAAACTCCGACTGCTTCATCTCCAAGTGAGTATCCTTCAGGGATGGAGAAACTGCTGAGGTCCTTCATCCTTTTTTATTTTTAAGTAGTTAAATAATAACATGAGTAGGTGAGGTCTAAGGGATGAGCTCTGAAGGGTGTCTCTGCATCCCAAACAACATGCATTCCTGGGCACACAGGATTTCCTGATCAAGTCAGTAACAGAATGCAGAATTATCGCTGCGTCTTGCTGAACAGAGTTCGTATGTAAGAAAGGCAAATAGTACTTTTTTTAATTGTATGCCCCACTGCACAAGTTAGAGCAGGCTCTTGGGAGCTGCTCCAAAGCCAGCCTCAGCGCCAGCCACGCAGACAAAATATTTGTACAGGCACCTCTGGACAATTTTTGATGGTTCCTGCGGGGACAGTTTAGGATGTGCCCGGCTCATGCCGGCCCCTCGTCCTCTGAGAAGCTAGTGCTCCATTCTACGGGCGAGAGAATAGGCACCGTGTCTGCTTTCCAGGCACCGCGCTCACAGCTGCATGTAAATGCGTGTAAATTGACATTAGTGGCGGCTTAAAATGATGTCCTTGTCTGCGCTGTGGCAGCTGAGGAGAAGATCGGGGGCCCTTTGCTGGCTCCCCGGCTACATGGACAGGGCAGGCAGCAGGGGCTGATAGCTCTCTGCAGCTCCCACCTGGATACCCAAAGGTTGTATGGGAACACCCTGAGCTGGAGCAGGGAAAGCTCTGCGTGCCCAAGCGTGTGGGGCCCATTGGGACCCCAGCACACCCAAGTCAACCGCATGAGGGGCCAGCAGAGCGAGACGGCCCAGCAGAGCACATCGTTGCTTTGGGGATCGACTTCTGAATAATGATCACGGATGGGCTCATCCACAGCAGACGGGAGACCCCACTGACTATAGAGCTTAAATCAGTGGGGTTCTCCACCTCCTCTTCTCTTAGCTCTGTTTTAACAGTCCATTAAAAGGAAGGCTCATGCACTTAGTGTTGATGGAGGGGTGTTGTTTGTAAGGAGGCAGGGGGCATTGCTATTTTGTGCATGCGCTAGGGTTGGTCAGCTTTTCTGTCTCATGTTGTACAAATGAGGAGCAGTTTATCTCTCTGACACACAGTTGTGCTTTCCAAGAGGTGGCATGAAGAATTATCTTGTTATTATTTTTATTATATATTCAGATCTGCAATTATGAGAGTACTAGGCAGGGCACAGTACAATGACATAACAAAGATGGAATTTCTGCCCTGAAAATTTCGTGGTGCTGTATGTGCTGCAGAGCTGAAATCTGTATCGCATTTACGTGATTTTTTTCCAGCTCTCAGATATGATGACACAACGCAGATGAATCGGGGATTCAGCACAGCTGGTACACACTGGAGATCATTTAAGGATGATTGTGTGCTAGGCGAATGAATAAAAATAGGTGCTGCACAATGAGCCTTATAGAAGCAGCCCAGGTCTGTTTAGCACACGTGACAAAAGGGGTACATTGCCACTGGCTTTGTGGAGGTGAGGTAATGTATTTGAAATACAGTGTGGCTAAATATAGAACAGAAAAATATCTTTTCTCTTTGGCATATATTAAGAAAGGCTGTTATGATAGTATTCATTTCACATTCGCACAGAGAGGAAATGAGAGTTGTGGTCAGCAGTACCCAGCTGCAATAAGGGCCCCTGCAAACGCAGGGTAGCTGCACAGGGGATCAGCTTGCAAGCCAACACCGAGCCCATGCTGCAGGCATGCAGATCTGAGAGCAAATCCTTCCCACATCCAAGGAGCAAGCAAAATGGGAAGTGCTGTGCTAGACAAGTCCTAGCAATATGGAAAGCTAAAAAGGCTATTTTGCTTTTGAGACCTCGTCCTGCTTTCACATATACAAATCTCATTTCCATTATCTCGCCCTTGCAAAACTGTCAGGAGAATTTAGCTGTCCAGGTACAAAATCATTTATCAATGTCATTTAGGTTATGTATAGAGTGAAATAATGGAGTACACAACTGATGCTTTTCTCCTCCTATGAAAAATATGACATAGCTCGAATAGGTAAGTAGAATTTTGCAATGTTATATTTACTTTGATAACAGTTGTGCCAGGTGTGTAAGGGTGGGTTGGGCCTTAATTCTAGCATTTCATGGCCGTGAGTACTAGTTGAAACTTGACTCTGTACCAAGATGTGCTTAATAGGAATAAAAGGTCTGTTATTCTAAATCAGATTAGTAGTCCAGGCAATATGATATCCTGTCTCCAGCAGTGGCCAGCATCAAATGCTTCAGAGAAAGACACCGAAAACCCCACAATGGACAATCCTATTATAATCCTTTCATTTGGTAACTTTCCACCGACTGACAAAGGTGCAGGAGAGACTGGTTTGTGCCCTAGAGCACAAAACTTCATGTCCTTAATGGCAGCATAACCCATCAAGAGCATGTAAGAATGATTGCCATTTTTCAAAAGAGCAGTGCTATCTCCCATCAGCTGTTACTGCCAGGGTTGGAGGACACATCAAACCTAAGCTCCAAGACTAATGTTAAAAGCTTTCAGCCCTGTAATGTTCTCTATGTTTTTCATTTGAGGCAAGAGTGTCTTCAGGAGGAGGAGCGTGCCATAAGGACAGAAAGGACGTTTCTTTCAAGTCAGGAATACTCATGCTTCTGATTTCTCAAGAGGCTTTTTGGAGCTGCAGTGGCAGCCTGAGCAGGTGAAAGGCTTCTGAGACAAAGGGTTTAATTCTCCGCGGTTTGGCTGCGGGACAGATCAGGATTCCTTCCTCCCTGGCAGCCACAAAGGCAGCAGAGATATCCAGGGCAGTAAGGAACACTCTGGGCTAGTCAACAGGATACTTCTAATACCTTAGCAGAAACACGTGTCCATGTCTTTTAACTCTCAGTGAGCCGGATTCAAATTTATCTTGGTTTAGCTCAGCCCTATTTAATTCAGTCTCTTACAAGGGAACATGCAAGCAAAAAGCTGCATAGGAAATAAGGGACACCATGGGGTTAGTGCCTGCCATCCGCTCCTGCATAATGCCAGGTTCTAGCAATGGCCCCTGTAAAAGCCTCAGATTTCATATCCCTATTTTCAAATATTTTGTCATACTAAATTGATTCCTCAATTTTGGAGAACATTGATTTTTGCCCTTTTGGTTTCACAGGTTCTTCTGCATTGAGCCAGAACAGCATGTGTGTCCTACCAGCCCCAAGAATTGATGTCAGCAGAGTTCTGGGAATAGCAGTTAGTGCTTCTCAACTGCCTCAGAGCCAGTGAGGGAACAAAAATGACCTTTGAGTCTTCGTAGAGTTTACAATACACACTGGTGGCCATAATCATAATTTATTTATTTACTTTTAAAGTTACTTGTTACACTGGTCTTTCTGGAAAATAAAAATACACAGCTATTTAAAACAACACAGATTGTAGCTATGAATACCCCAATTAAGGGCATATTTCATATTTGTAGACCAATATGCAAATATAATATGAGGGGAAACAACCTAGTAGTACCTAGTGCCAGCGATTATTCAAGGTCTTCTTGACACAGATAAGCATGGAAAGAACAGTCCTATGCCAGTGTAACAGGCGTAGCAATAGAAGTGGGACAGAACATATTGATGTCATATTTACTGATGTTGTAAATTATGCTAGGAAACTCCTGATAGGGGTGGGGATTGATAGAGAAGAGTACAAAGGTGGAATAGGGAGAAGGAAGTAACAGGAACGGGAAGAATGAGAACAAGAAACCTCATGGCCTGTTTTAGAAAATGCTCAAATCACCAGCATCCTTTGAGGCAGTTTAGCTATCCATAAAGCCATGAGTTAGCAGATATATACAGGAAAAATAACCCCTAAAGCAGATGGAAGAAGTTCCGTGTTTTATAAAAGACAAGAGGCAGGAAGGAAAGATTTTGAGCAGAGAGGCATCCATCCTGGATCCGCTTCCTGTCAACAAGGAGGAACTAAGAGAAGCATTAAAATAACAAAGAAGTTCTGAACCAGAAACTTGAGTTTAGCACAAATTTTACAAAACACAGCAACAAAATGGTCTTTCGTATCAGGACATCAAATATATGGAAATTAAGAAGTCCTCTGCAAATAAGAAATGTGGCAAAAAATATTTAAATCTACTAAAGGACAGGGAGATGGAAGAATCTTCGAAAGTGCCATGTCACATTAAATGACAGCTCTTCAGAAAAAGGAACAAGAAGTTGCGACTTTGGGGACTGGCTCTCTGCAAAATAAATTTGTCAGGAAACAGAAGTTGAGTTTGGAGAGGGTAAAGAGCATCAGAAAGTGCTTTTAGAGCCACCAAGAGCATAGGAAGAAAATGTAAAGATGTAAACATTTCAGAGAAGCTCAATTTGCTTGTCGGTGCCCTCAGAATCCAACCTCCATGTGATGCTGTACGGAAGCTGTGGAGAGCCGCACAGAACCAAACTCAGCAGGGAACACGGAGCACTCATTGCGTTTTGTCATTCCTATTTCCCGCTGACTATAGGAGGTCTTTTTGCACTAGCATATCTAGAAGCTTGGGTGAATTCATGTATTTTTTATTATAAGGGCCTCCGGTGGTAATCTGAACTCTAGCATCTCTCTTTATAACTCATATTTACAGTTTATAAAACTAGTACCAAAAATAGCGGAAATCTTGTGTTTGCCACAATAGGAGTGACTGCAGAGCAAAATCTACTGAAATTGAAGTAAGAAATCATTCTTGCTCTTTTGAGCTTCATGTCCCTCTTATCTACCTGACATTAGGCCTCTTCAGATTTCTTAACTTAAAGATCCTCATATGTCTGTAATCTAAGACTGTTAATTACATGCATATTCATGTGTGGATGTGCAATGCATATATGCACAAACGTATGCTTATATAGAATATAAATATTCCTATTAGGACATATTCCTATTAGTTCTCTGAACATTTTTTAAATTAACTGTAGTACTCAAATAGATTATTCTAAATGCATGCTACTGTAAATAAGCATTGTCTATATATGCTATAGCAGTGCAAAGTAACATTTAATGGGATTTAGATTCTATCATTTGTAAGTGTCCAAACCAGAACCGTACTTGAATGAAGCAGTGTCTAGAAACGCTGGTTTTAGTTGGATGAAGCGATTGCTTGACCTTCGTAACTGGTAGCTGTTGTTGGGGAGACTTTCCATTACCACTGCTGTATTGTTTAAACATAATGGGGCAACAGTTTAATTTCATCTATAGGATATGGAGACACCACTGTTCTGTGTTTCTCTTACTTTATTACTATACATGCTGGGCACAATCAACAAAGACTTCCTGAGGATGAATGTTTCAGTATATGAAGCACTGAATAACTGCTTTTTGTTTTGCTGAATGGTCTCTTTTTTGTTATATTTAAAGGGGAAAATACAGGAAATATAGCTCTGGGGAAGGCAGTCTAGCATATAGGGTATTTTTTTTTAAAAAGAGAGAGACTTTTGACTGTAATGGGATTTTACAATGATTTTACATGAGCTTAACTGTATTGACGTAATCCAAATTTATTCCTGATATAGAATAAGGTGAGAGAGGGACTGGACAAATTAATAGTTGTGTAAATTCCATATTGCTTACAAGGCTACAGGCCTCTGGGACCAGGACACTGCCAGTGCAGTCACTGATTTTATTTTTTTCTGTTCTGACACTGGCTTGTCACGACTGGCTTGTCACGACTAGAAAATTCAAGAGCACCCAATTTAATTCCAGCCTCTCTTTCTTATACCAGTCCCAAGCCTACATGCGCAGTAAGAGCTGTTTGTGTAGCATAAGCAAATGGCCCCAAGATAGCCATCACTAGAAACTATCTAACTGGTTGAACGTCAGAGAGGCTTGCTAGACACAGCAAGAGAGCAATCTGAAAGACTTAGTGGACAGTTTTTTACCATATTTCAGCTGATTATATATGTGTAGTTACTGGCTTCTGTTAAAAACACTTCAATAGTGACTTTATCGGAATGATTTTAGTTAAAAGTTAAATGAGAGGAATTACCCAACAGTAAGCACAGGGAAGCAGAATTAGTTAAGTATTAAGCAAGTGCATATGCTTTGGCAGGAGCAGCTCTTAAATAATAATCACCTTCGGGCAAGAAAAGGATCTTCTTTTGTTTCCTTTTGCAGTGCAAAATTTGCTATTGTCAGGTAATTAATTAAGTTGTTTTTTAAGCTGATAAATGATGAAGTAACTTTGGAAACATTACAGTCATGGCATCACTTGAAAATGCTAATGCTGTACGGAGAGAGGTGAGAAAGTACAACTGTTCTTTGAGCAGACTGAGGGTGCTGGGGTCTGAAAATGGCTCATTTTTCCAGAAAGATCCTTGCAAAAGATGCTGAGGACACAGTGAGGAAGTTTATCGATAATTAGAAGCCTGCTAAAAGAGAACAAGAATGGGATGTGAAAACTTGAAGAAAACATGTATAGATCTCTTTCTTCATAGATTCAATATGGCATTTAACATGTGCATGCTTTCTAGCTCACTGTTAGGAACTTCTTTGTAGATGCAGCAATAGGTAGTCCTTAAATAGAGAACAGAATATTACAGAATATTTTCTAACATATTAAAAATGTCACCAAACAAAGATCTTGTTCACTTTTCCTGCCCTTCTTGTGACAAATGACTGCAGTAAAAGTGAACTCCCGCTTTTCCTTATTTATGAAACACCTCTTCCTCTTTGTACAAAAAACTAATTTTTGCGTGCTTTAAAAAGTGCATAAATGGATGCTGGAAAGGGGAGAGAGGGCTTTACATTAGACCAGAGGAACAAGGCAAGTACTGTAAAACAAAAAGCTATTCAGAGATTTCTCCTGAAAGAAATGAAATGAAAATTGTCATCAGATTAAATTGTTCTATTCCTGATTACTGTGTACAGCATGATGAAACACAAAATGCCTTCCATTTTAGCTTCCACATGCAATATATGCCCGCAAACCTCTTGATGGAGAAGTTATTTTCACAGAAGCACATTTCTGTACTTTGTCAGTGATCCAACGGAGCTCTCATGCTGCTTCGGCTTTTTCCAGGTCTCAGAATATCAAAATTTACAATTCTTTCTAGGACCCCAGCGAATTTAATAATACAGGCAAGGTTTTCCATAGATTGACTCTGGATTTACAAGGCTCCTGGCACCATGTATTGATTGCCTGCATAGACATAACCAATAGGCAGAATCTCGGCATGTCAATCATGAAAAAAGCTCATCCAGAGAAAATAGATTTTACCCGTCATCTTCTCAACAACTGGGACTGAAAATGTATCAAATTAGGCCATAAACACTTTGTCAGGAAGGAACTGAGTTTAAATAAGTCCATTTAAATAAAGCCAGCAGAACCATCTCCAGTAATACCATCTGGTGACTCTTATTAATCACATCCGTGCAGCGTAGAATGTCACAAATATGAATCAGGTTAAAAAATATGAGAAAGACGGTGAGAGTGTGGAAATTCAAGCGTACTGAGTTAGAGTAGCTCACAGCTGGTGAGCTACCACCTCGGTATGAATGAAGCTACCACCACAGCATGAAGAAGGCTATGGGGGTCATGTAGCTACACAACCCCTAAACTCAGAAACTAAACCAATTTGTTCTTGCTAAAACATGCCCATTAGCCAACACTACCCTGCCCGTTCTTGCTTCCTGTTTTGGTTTTGTTCCCCAAAGGGTCTGTGTGCTAGCGCAGGTCAGAGAGGAGGGATGCAAGTTCAGTGCAGAGCTCCACACCGGATGTTTTCCTTAACCCTACAAGCCCAGCACCATTGCTCCCCTGCCATGACGGCAGGGTCCGCCTTCCCGAAATCGTGCAAGAACTCGTGAGATCAGCAGTATTTTTAACGTGTTGGCAATGTTTTGTAGAATTTAAATTGTTAAATGCAGAGTGGGGAGCTTTTTTATTCTTCACATTCCTTTTTCCTTTACTGTGGTTGAACCTTCAAGCAACCACTGCGCAGCCTGGAGCAACTTGTGGCAGGAGTGACAAGGGGGAACAGTGGGCAATATTGGACAAGGGGCTGAGGAAAGGAATCATTGGAACAACTTGTTTATAAGTTCTTTTGCAAACCAATGTTTTGCTGCTGGCACACACCATGAGACACCATTTCATCCCACTGGCTGCAAATTCATTTGTTCTCAGCTGTGAACATCGGAGTGATGTATCACAGGATCACTGTATCGAGAAATGTTTATAAATAAGGGAGCAAGACGATTTCTTTTGCGTTTAAGCCTTTGGTTCAATTCCCTAGTATAAAAACAGGTGCTTTCTCACAATACCTTTACATGCTAGCAAACATAAATAAGATGTCAAATTGTTGGTAGAGGCAATTAGAAAAAAATGAACAAAGTGAGTTCATAAGAAGTATAAGTATAGTTCATAAGAAGTATAAGTATTTTGATGCAAGTGATTTTCCCATTTCAAAAATAGTTTCTAATTAGCTGGACATTATTTGATGTGATAACTTATGACTTCATGAAAAAGTAGCTGAAGAATTTGGGTAGTGGGTGTTGTACTCTTGTGGTGTACTCAAATTCAAGAGATCAATGAGTTATTCAAACAGTCCAGTCTAAATGTCAAGCCAAAATGATTTGTTTAAGTCTATCTTGGACCTTTCAGCTTGGTTCCTGCTTCTAATGCCCATGATCCAGCAGGTCTTGGTACAGCCCTGGTTTATCTTTCTTGTTCCAGATGAAGTCCTGGTTTTGCAGCTGCAGAGAACAAGGGCTCCAAATCACTCCTTGCCCTTCCATTGCCCCACAGGGGACCAAATCTGCCGGAAGCACCATGGGGACAGTTTGTTCCCATTTGTAAACTTGTCCCCCTCTCAGGGAATTTGCCTAAGGTGGAGCAGATATGATACTATTATCATGTATTGATCAGATAATTCCTGGAAAAGTATTCCAAGCATCCACTTCCTCTTACTAGGGAAACAGCAAGTATTGCAGGAAGCCAAAGAATGAACAGATAGGTGAACATACACATACATATGTGTTTATATATTTGTAAATATATTGATATATTAATATATTAGTATGTTTTATGCACACACACACACATATCTGTGTATACATAAGTAAGAAAGGTCATTTCTGTCTTCTAGACACCCCAGCCTTCAAGCACTGGCACTCAGTTCTCTGGGCCGTTTGGCCTGTTTGCAGCAGTAATTAGCTGCGTTTGATGGAGTCTTTTAGTGAAGAGCATTTGAGGTGTTTTAGCTGGAGTCCAAAACACTCCAGAGCCCTGGGGAAGTTACATAACTCCTCTCACTCATTGTACAGAATCAGATATATATTGTGCGGAGGAAAGCAGAGGTGCACACAGTTACTTTATGATTGGTTCAGCTTGGCAAAGTACGTTAATAGAGAGTTGCTTTGTCCTCGTACTTTGTTGTTCTCCATGCACTTTTGTGAGCAAGTGAATGTGTTAAATTAGGTCCTGTAGAGACTTGCTGGCAATTCTAAAAACATGGCATAAAGAAGCTTGTTTCCAGCGCTGCAGGGATAGCTTCTTTTGTTAATCTCCCAAATGAAGTATTGGGTAGGCTTGATTCATTAGCAACAGGAGAATAATATGTCAGGAGCCTTTTTTTTTTTTTTTTTTTTTTTTTCTTTTTATCTTAAAACAAACTGAATGGTTCTGGACCCCCAACAGAATATACAGTTCCTTTTCAAAAAAACAAACACATTACATCCTGCTAAATCTACTTTTAAAGGCTCTTGCCTCTCAGCTAAGATGTGGTACCAGTCTATTCCTACTGCCAGGGCATTCCCACTCCGCTGAAATGCAAACTAAAATACCCGCTCCAGCTGCACACTAGGTGCCTGGGGTTCAGAACAACAGAGTGCTCAACAGATTTTGGCCAGTAAATCTGAATTAAATAACTTTCACAGCATTGCTCTTAGAACAACAAAACACTTTCCACAGTAACAATGTGATTCTTGCTACACCACCTTTGCAGCAATAATTATTGGAAATGCCCATGCTACCAATGTATTTTACATGTATATTATGGAAATAATGGTCTCATCTATATGCTGCAAAGTCAATGGCAAGTCATTGGGACAGGGCCCCGTGTAGCTTATACATCCTGTATGGTGAAAGCCAGCACCATGTGCTTGTAAGGGGGCTAAAATATTCTGTGAAAAATAAAGTAAGGCTATGAAAAGCACTCCAAGGCCACTGCTGATACCAAAGTAATTACTGCTTCTCAGTTTGAAACCAAAAAGAAGTTATGCCTTTTTAAAATCCAGGCGCACACACAGACCAGCAGAATATGTAATCATTTAATTTTTTAATGAGACCTAAGAGAACAGAAACCCCTGAGAATTCTCCTCCAGTGTCAAACTCCATATTACACATCGGAAGAAGCCACATCCCTAGCATGGCTTCAGCTCCTATCTCTGTCCCCAAAGGAAGACAACCCTCTCTAGTTACTTCATATTTGTCCTTGGAGTGTAGGAAAAGAGGGGAAGGATGAATTGTGATGGTTTCAGGGAATGCCCTGTGCTTGAACACCTCACCAGAAAAGGGCTGCACAGCTATGCGGGTAACACTTGGATTTCCTTCTGCCAAAATATTTATTGCCTGCAATAATCTTCATCCCTCTTGAGACAACAGCAGAAGGTTCTTGGCCACAACTGCACTCCACAGTTGTACATACAGTTGTATATAAAAAAAAAGAAAGCTGCAGTGATTAGAGTAAATATTACCAGATCCCCTTACTGTTGCATGTTCCTGCTCTCCTCCAGCTTTTAAAGTGCAGTGAATATTGTCTGACCCTGCTCGGTGGATGTGTCACAAGGCTCAGACTTGATGGAGAGTAAAGAAAAAAAAGTAGCAGAAGCTGGATACAGATCTCTGCAGGGACAACTCTTGCTGTAGATAGGCAAATTGACCCACAGCCAGCAGTTCACAGCTCCTGTTATTTCCAGAGGACAGAAGTCCTCTTGTGTGAAAATGCCACAGGCTCACTCGATTTGTTGACTGCCAGCTCAAAGCACTGCTATCTGTATCTTGATGGACTTATTGGTGTGCCAGGCTTTCTATCTGCAGTCAGCTCTCCAAATACTCTCATCTTTCACAAAACTCCTCCCAGTGCATCTGTGACAGGGAGGAGAAAACCAGTTACTTTCAGAAGAAGAATCGCGCTAAATCCCAAAGCGTACACTGGTTTGATTTGGCTGATATTTCATACACAGTCAGAAAGAAAATGACCCTAAGGGGTCACAAATTCATGCGGTGGAAACGCATGCATATTTTAGCATGAATACTCCCTTCGTTCCTCTGAGATGGTCCCAGATAAGGAAAATCATTGACATTTCTACCTTAGGATCATCCTTTCCTAATAAATAGCGTAGAGGAAGGAAGGGCCCCCTTCACAGTGAACGTAAGTTTATTCGAACACAGTCAAGAAACTCTTGGTTCCGTAGCTCAAAGTTATTCCCTCTCCTTCAACACCGATGACTCTGGCCACATCAACACGCGCCTTGTTTCTAATGCTGGTGAAGGGAAGCTCACGGAGATGATTTCCTTACAGCTCTAGTCTGAATGCAGACTCATTACTTCTGAAACTGGATTCCTGTGTCTGATGAGCCCCCGACATTTCTAACTTGAATAAGTAGTTTAATTCACTGCAGACCTGATTTCAGCCAGTGGTATCGAACCCTTGTCATCGCAGCATTGTTCAGCACGGGATGTGAAGGCAACATGGACAAATGAAATTAATAGTGTATTCATCTGGCTTTCCTATAAGAGCATGAACAAAAGAGCCATGACCGCTGAGGAAATACTGCCATGTATATACAGAAAGGATTGATGCTGCTGTTTGCTCTCTGGTTCATTATATTTGCTATCTCCCTCCACCTTTACAGTCAGACAGTAGCTTTCCAGAAACCTCTTCTCCATTGATTTTTCATCTTTATTTCATTGGCTCAGACAACTTGTGGTGCCTTGGATAAGACTTAGTCAGATAAGACCAAACATTATTTTATTTGACAGAACTCTTAAAAAACAAACCAACAAATATATGCATGTAATACATAACTAGTATCATTACATATTCTGCACTGTGTTGAGCTCCTAAATGACAGTGACTGTGAAAGCAATTGTTATATAAATACTATTTATATATGGCATTTTTTCTTATTTTTCTTTCATTCTGAGATTGCAGGCTGGATCTATGCAATCCCACTAATGAAATGAGCCTTGTTGTTTGAGCAGTAATGCTTAACGACAGTTGTCAGTTGTCACAAGCTCCCACCCTTATGGGACATCTTGATACGTTTGTGACAGATCAGATATTGTCTGGAGAGTGTTGCAGCAGCTGTAAAAAAGCCCTAGCTGAGAGGAAATGAGGATAAAAGAAAAAAGAGCAAGGAAATCAGATACAGCTTTTCCAGCCCCAGATGATCCTTTTGCTGAGGTATGGCTTGTCCAGGTCTGAAGCCAATGTTTTAACTGGAGATGGTCATTGCTCTTATTCAACTTCAGTTTCCCAGAGACTGGAATCGCTGTTTTGTTATACTCATTGCCATGCAGATAGAAGCAATCTCTTCCCCCAAGTAGTTTACAATTTAATATGTTTTCCTTGCCATCCTTCTTGCTTCTCTACACTGAGGCGTTTTGATCAGAGAACCTGCACTGGAGCCAGAAGCTGAGCAAAAGAGTTTGGCGCCTGCAGTTTCTACCCCTCCGTCCTGCCATCAGCTGCAGTTTGTGATGGGCTGCTGTCCCCTCCTTCCCCTGTGCATGGCCATGGCTGAGCCCACCATCTGGAAAAGGCTTTTCCCACATTCCCAACGACAGCCAGAAGGACAGCCAGGGCCATTTGGGGCAGCAAGGAGGAGCCGGATCCCCTGTAGCTGAAATCCTTCGTCTTTTTCAGTCAAAAAAGACTCCACAGAGGGAAAGACAAATAAGCCACCAGCCTCAAGAGGCCCAATGCAGGTGCCAGTGGAGGCTTTCTGAGCCATTAGGTCAGAAGACCTGTCATGCTGCTCATATGAAGTGGGGCAATACCAACGTGGTGCTGTGCAGGCCACAGAACTGCCCTTGGCCGCCTCGCTGGCCCAGCAGTGACGACGAACGGCACTGGCTTCACTCCACACGCCGCCAAGCCTCGGGAATGCTGTCCGCACCTTGCTCCTGGAGGCTGCTGATACCTTGAACAAACAGGAGTCCCCAGGAGGCTTCAGGCTGCATCTCCTGCAGAGAGCTCTTCCTCGACACCAGCCCTCTGCTCACAGCAGGTTTGTTTTCCCTTCAAGTTGAGCTTCTCTAGGAAAATTCTTAATATGCAGTGCACCCAGCTGAATACTTCTAGTTGCGGCCTTGATGTGATGTCCAGGCAGGCTGGCATGAATAGGCACACTCCAGAACACTAAAAACAGTGTAAAAAGAAGTAAATAAGTGGTCTACAGTAGTGGAGGAAGCAAGAGAAAATGCCGGGTTTGAAGTTAATTAGCCCTTGAACTGTCAGGCCCAATTACTTCCAGCAGGCTCTGACATTTCGAAGATTAATTAGGGAGTTAGCTGTCACATCACACAAAGGGCCACCATTATACTGGAGAAGATCTACCTGCTCTCAGCACACAGTGTCTTGAAATTTTGCAATGTGAAATTATATCCAAAAGCTAATTGGGGACCTTTGGTAAAAGCTTTCTGATTATTATAGGCATTTTGAGAAAAGCACTGTATTTATACACTGAAATACAACCAGTCACTTTGAAGGAAAGCTTTAACTGAATGGATGTTGGATTTTAAGTATTTCAAGCTGCTGGTACAAGGCCCTGATATTCCTCTGCTTCCTTTGAAACTTTCTTGTTGTATCCAGTATAGATTGTACTATGCTGCTGTACCCAGGATATGTATTATTCAGCATATACTCACTCCAGAACAGATTCATGCGTATTGCAGTGCATATATCCCTGAAAGCAGCCTTCCCAAATGTTTCTCTGCAGTAGAGAAACTCCTCAGTTGGCAGAAACACCAGCGCAAGGCAGCAGTGTGCCCTTGCAGCGCCAAAGCCCAACCACGCTCTGGGCAGCGCCAGCCTGAGCGTGGCCGGCACACTGAGGGACTCGGGGACTGCACTTCCTCAGCGTTTCTCAGGTGACACGTGGATAACTGTTTCCACTCTTCAATCCCTCCGGCTAAGAGAGACATCTGGAAAATGTCCCCAGTACAAGAGGGACGTGGAGCTTCTAGAGAGGGTCCAGCATAGAGAAACAAAGACGATTAAGGGGCAGCAGCATCTATCTTATGAGGAAAGACTAAGCGAGCTGGGCCTGTTTAGCCTGGAGAAGAGAAGACTGAGAGGGGATCTGATCAACATGTACAAGAACCTGAGGGGAGAGTGTAGGGAGGATGGGGCTGGGCTCTTCTCCATGGTGGCCAGTGACAGGACAAGGGGTAACGGGTGCAAGTTGAAACCCAGGCAGTTCCATCTGCATGTGAGGAAGAACTTCTTTCCTGTGAGGGTGACAGAGCCCTGGAAGAGGCTGCCCAGAGAGGCTGTGCAGGCTCCTTCTCTGGAGATCTTCCCAACCCGCCTGGCTGCCACCCTGTGCCCCGTGCTCTGGGTGTCCCTGCTGGAGCAGGGGGTTGGACTAGATGATCTCTAGAGGTCCCTTCCAACCTCAGCCATTCTGTGATTCTGTGAAAAGCAGGGAGGGTCCAGCTGCGAGACTGATTAAAGAGTTGAAGGAGAAGGCCCTGCTTTCAAGGGAAGATTGGATCAGATGATCTCCAGGGCCTCTTCCAAACTGAGCTTTCCCAGCATTATGTGATTTTCTAATCCTTTGTTCTTTCCCTGGGTTTTCATTCCATTGGCCACTGTCTAAACTGGTAGTGATGGCAAGTGGCACAGCAGGGCAGGATGGACACTCAGACGGCTGCAGGACCAGTGGCTTCTGCAGAGGGAGCAGGAGAGGCCCAAATTCCACAGGAAAGGTAAGTGCAAGTCCTTGTTCAGTCTCTCTGGCCCTACATTGCCTTCTAATAGGTGAGAGAGAAAAGAGCAGCTCCCTGCAGAAGCAAATGTAGGAGGAGGGAGTCTGCTGAGTTTTTACCTCCTTCATTAGAGCTCTCTCTTCAGCATAAATTAGAACTCAACTTGTGAGTGTGTTATATCATTAAAACATCTTTGTAAGCATCTCAGATTAAAAAAAAATTCCTTGCCTCAGAACATCTGAAATTCCAAGCAGTGAAGTAGTGAATTCTGGAAAGCAGTTTTTACCAAAAAAAAAAAAAGAAAAAAGAAAGAAAGAAAAAGGAAATTAAATCCAATGTCAGAATGTGAGACACAAAATGGTCTCTCTCTTACAGCCATCCAGATATTTTTAACATGTCCATCAATGCAGTCTCTGTGTAGAACCAGCCGTGATCTGTGAATCCGTATGCACGCTTCCGTTTCTCCTTCAATGACCAGAGGGCGTGTTTGAGAGAATGATTTGGTTTGAGCTGGTTTATTTTCTTTATCACCAAGGAATGCTTACTATGGGAAAGCTAAGCTGTTGTGAGGTGGTGCCTCTTGGGTGGTGATTTCTTCTGTGGTCCTTTTGATGTCCATCGGAAGGGGATTTCCACAGCTACAATGCAGCTGCGCAGAATGGCCACCCTTCGGCACAGTCAACCCCAGCCTAGATACAGCGAGCTCCAGAGCTGCCCAGCCCTCGTCGGCAAGATATGAGCGGGCAGTAAGATATTTGATCTCACCCAGCTGAAGTACATGCCTACAAGTCAGCGTAACTCCTCTCCTACTGCTGTTGTAGCTGCGTATTCCTACATTTGTGCAGAGGCTAGAGCAGGAGTGGGCAACCTTCATGATCCCCCCGAGACCACAGTGAACTGTCACTTTACCAAGAGCCACAAGGGCCACCTGGAGAGCTCTGTATGTGTGACGAGAGCTCCCACAGCTCCCCTGGGTCTGGCTGGCTCTCTCTGGTGCGGCACCGAGCTGAAATCAAGGTCCCACAGGCCTTGGTCCAAAGGCACTGTAGGAACCTGTCTTTTCTGTGATTACCGCAGCGTATAAAGGCATAAGGCAGAGGAAGGTAGTGTTACTGTCAGTTCAAAGACTGGGTCCTGAGGAGAGTAAGGCTAGGACTCATCCTAGCTACCTTTAGCCATCTCAAAGTAGGACAGCTAAGCTAAGTTAAGAACCCCTGTCTTTTAAGATGGTCTTTTTAGTAGGGTTTTTATTTTTCAGGTCAGTGGATGACCCTCGCCAGTGCCAATGGCTTGCCTCTGCTGGCCATTTCAACCAAGCTTTCAAGTGCCCAGAAATACGTGTGGGGGATTCGGCTGTTTCTGCACTGACGAGTTCAAGGTCACACACTGCATCTGCAAACAAACTGTCTGAACCACAATCTCATACTTTCTCTCATACTTTTCTAACTATTTTCAAACCTAACAGGCACAGATCAGCTGAAAAAATTCCAGAGATTCCAAATGCCTTCTAATCTTCTGTACCATCAATACAGTAGTCATAAATACCTGCTGGAGCCAATCCAAGGCTGTTTTTCCATTTCATTTCTCAAGGTTTTTCAAAGCCAAGAGAAAAACGAGTTTGTCTACGGACAACTGTTAATCATTAACCACATGTGCCAAACATAACACACTTGACCCTTCGACAAGCTGGAAGAAGCATATAAGTGGAGTCATCAGAATATATTGCCTTATGCGTCTCTCAGACAACACTGCCTATCTACAGAAAGGGAGGAATTGCAGTCTTTATTATAGGAGCTTGGTAAGGTTGTTGCATTTAAAAGAAATAAAATAGGTACTTTAAAGCTGCTATCTTGTAGGTGTGTCTGTCAGCCTGCCTAATAAATGCAAGGGCATTGATATTTGTTCCTGGTGATGGCCAGAATCTAATATGGAAGTGCTTAGTCAGGCGTATTTTGCTGAGTCACTGACTTTCCTTTCGCAGGCACAGTACTCTGTACTTCCCGGGACACTGCTTCGCTCAGAAACGGCTTGTGCCACGCGCAGTGAGAAGTATCAGCTGGCAGATGAGTCGGCTGCTGAGCGGAGTCCAGCGTGGCCGTCACTTGCGTCAGGAAGCACCGCAGGAGGTATGTGTTGCTGGGAGCCGCTCGGGGCCCTGAGCATCCCTTCCAAGGCACCGAATACCCTCAGTTCTTCGGTTTAAGAAGGCATAAGGATGCTGGGCATAATGCAGGCGTGGCCCTTGGTTGCCTAGGAATAAACAGGACAGCACTTCACATAAAGCCTGCATTAGGTTTGGCATAAACAGACCTGGAGTTCATCGCATTTGGTGACTTTGCCAGTTAAGCAGTTTGCAGTTCTGGCCTCACCTGAGCTTTAAAAAAAAAAATATATATCATTCATTTGATTTCGCATTGCTGGTCAGTCAGCGTGGGGGGCAGCGCTCACCTTCCTCCTCCTCCTCATCAGAGCCTCCCTGGAGGCTGCGGGGGCAGCGGGGAAGCTCCCTTGGCTCTGCCAGGGCGCGCAGCGTCCTCCGCCCGCAGCACCAGCCTCGGGCTGGCGACCTGGGGGTGGCGGTGCCACCTGCTGGCGACACAGAGCCAGCTCCCCCCCCACCTTGCATCCCTCCTTAGGCACCAGCCTGGAAAAACGACGCCCTTGCCTGCACAAAATCTCTCGCAGGGCCTCTGCAGTTGTAAATGCCGCAGGGTTTCTTTTCTGCAAGTGATCTGGGCCACAATTACTCAATTTGCATGACTGCTGCTGCTGCTGCTGCTGCTTCTCTCTCTCTTTTTTTTTTTTAATAACAGAGAAGATTCTTCTTTAATAAAAGAAGCATCGCCACTCAGGGGGAGCGTGCGTGGCAAGGCTTAATGCACAGACCAAGTGTTGCAGCGCAGAGCTGAGTAACCAGACCAGCATGGTGGCATCTTAAGTATATTCAGTTAAGGCGTGGGTTGTCTTAATGGGAATTAATAGTCATTTCAGAAGTCAAGTTTCTTAGACATGCTCTTATAAGGTGGGATAAGGCGGCTGATTTGGGGAAGGAAATGAGTTAATGCTCCAGAATTTACAGCGACCGTGCGGAAGGTCGGATTGACGAGGTCTTCTGCACTCAAACAGCTGAGCCAATGCTGTGGGGACCTGTCTCCAATTTCATGTTCTGCCACAGACTCTCCGTGTGCCCTTAATACGTGACAGTACGTGGATAGTTGCGGTGTTCCCTATGCACAACGTGGGAGCACACAAGGAGCAATACTGAGAGAAAGTCAGGAGCAAGGCCAGAAACGGGGGCCAGAAATCGTGTCCCTCATGCCCCCCTGGCGAGCGCTGTGGCCTTCCCACTGCCTTTCCATGGGGACTCTCAGGAGGGTGCTGAGCTGATGCTGGTCCTGCTCTTACCAGCACCCACCGGGGGAAAAGAGCCCAGGGAAAAGGGAAGAGAAAAAAGACCCTTTCTGTGCCTCGCTGCTCATGCAAGGAGGGACTGATCCCAAGACCAAGCTTAAATAATAGTTTCTGATGTAAAATATCCCTGAACAGTTTCTCCCTGCCCTTCCTCATGGACACGGCTTTGGTTAACGACAAGGCCGCTCCTGCCTGGCTGCAGCTGGAGCAAGCGCTCGAGTCGGGGAGCGGGAGCGCGTCCAGCGGCGGCAGCTCCTGGGGCAGCGCGCAGGCCGTTTCTGCAGCTCTGGGCGACACATGAGCGTCTCAGCGCACGAGCGAGAGCAGGGACTCCTGCAAAGTGCTGTGCAAGCCAGAGCCGCAGCAAAGGCCTGGCAGGCGGTGACAGCCTGGCCGTGCACCAGCCCGGCTGGAGCGCACGGCGCTGGAGCTGGCGGGGTAGGTCCGCAGCTCCAGAGAAAGCAGACGGCTCTTTTGGATAGAAGGGGATCCCACATAAGGTCACAAAGCAGAGAATAGGGGCGGTAGGGAAGGGAGGCATAAACTGATTCGCTGCTTGTGTAACTCAGCTGAGGAAGCTGCGAAGGAGAACTTGCAATTCTTGGTCGTGTGCCTGAAGACTGTGCATGGCCAGAGAAAGAGAAGTGAAAGGCAGAACCCCCCGCCGGGGTATCGGATAGAAATGTGACTCTTCGAGAAGTTTAGGCTTCAGTCTGCACTGGCAAGGCCAAAACGGTAGACGGTATAGGCCTAAACCAGCCCCAACTAACTGCATGCAACAGGAACATGCGGTACTGAGGAGATCCGAGGTCACTTCCCGAGTTCCCCTCGCGCCTGCACTGTGACCGTGGGCAAGTCCCTGCACCCCTCTCTCCCTGTCAGACATTGTGGTTTGCTTAGATTTCAAAATCTTATGGTCTTCCCCATGTATTTGTACACAAGGCTCAGGAACTTTGCAGTCCCACCAAGAACAAACTGTCGGTGAAGCCTTTTGCCATCTCCACCAGTCCTGACTGAGCAAGACAAGTGCAACCTCACTCTCCTTGAAACATTTTGCTTTGTACGGCTCTTTCTGTCACGACACTGCTAATTGCAGAATCAGAGATGTGAAAAATCTGGCTCTTGACTCAGTAGCTCCAGAAACATAATCCTGCAAATCCTGATGACCCACTTCATTGTGTCTGGGAGGCCTTTCCTTGCTTCTTTGCTTAAGGAAAGTTGCTGTGGAAAAAGATCTGAACCTCAGCTTTTTCTTATTCCCCACGGATTTTATGTTTTGTTGTTTTATTGGTTACTCTCTCCTTTGACATCCTCTCCTTAGCAGATCTGAAAAAATGTCTGAAGGGACACTTCCTCGGTTTATTATAATGCTAATTTTCGCTGCTTATTTGCTTTCCAATTTCCTGAACAGCTCTTAGCACTTTTAAAAGAAAGCAGAATATTTTTTATAAATACATATTATAAATATTCAGTTTATAAATATATCTACTGGAACTGTATAATCACTATGGATGCAAATTTTGAGTTTTACATCACTTTTTTTTTTTTTTTTTGACATGTGTTGAATACCTGTTCAGGACACAAACTGTGACTGAAGAAGTGATCTTGCCTCCACCATTCAGACTCAAGAATCTGTTTCAGTTATTTGAATTTACAGGGGGGAAAAAAAGCATGGGATGCTATGTTTTGTGGATGTGTGAGGTTTCATTCCCAGTGCAATCATTCCGTTAAAGCTGTCGAATTCACCATAGCTCTGACCAGCCCCTTGTGAGTGTGAGGTGGGCTGGGGGCACTTTCCAGGCCTAATCCATCCGCACGTCCTCCCCTCTGAGCTGAGGAGATCAGCCCATCTACCTGCCGGGGCACGGCCAGCATCAGAGCTGCATCTCAGAGCACAGCCAACCCCCGAGATGGCCACAGTAGCTCTTCTAGCAGGGAGAAGTGATCGCTCCTCTTGGCTTTTCTTGGGGTACACCACAAACTTCAAGTTTCTCCTTAAAACAGGATCTCCATTTCCTTGGTTAAATGCAGTCTTGTTAACCCAGAGCTAGTTCTTGGCGAGGCGTTTCGCTTCTGTTGCTACTGAGAGTAGTTGTGCAGCACTACTGCGTTGCCAGGATCAACACAGAAATGTAGGCAGAGAGGTAACTTGAGATATCAGGCTTCCTTGCTTGGTTTTCTCATGGGCAGGGGCTCATCATCCCCCAGCTCTCTCATTATTTCTGGATAATTGGCGTCTGTGCAGTCTCTTCCAGGTGGAGGCAGAAAAGCAGAGCCACTAATTCTAAAATATTTGTCTTTCCAGGGCAAGCAAATAGATCCTTCCCTATTTCTAGAGACTTTTTACCACTTCTCCTTAAAACAAAATGTGCGAAAATGGATTTTGCTGGCCTGATTTTCCTTTGAGCTTGTCCCCTCTTGGAGAAGTACTCAGCAAGTTGTTTTAGCTTTTCTCCAGGATGAGCAAGGTGTTGGTTTTGGTGTAAGTACGGGCATGCTTCTTTCCAGAAGTAGTACACCTTCCCCTCGCTTAGTTTAGTTCAATGCATTTTGTGTGTTGTGATCATTGGAGAAAGTGTTGAAACACATTTTAAGTTTCTGCTAAGTTTATGAGAACTACTCATCTACTCTGATGTGCTAGACCCTCTCAACTCCTACTTCTTCTCTCCTGCCTTTCAAGGAGGGAGCTCTTGGGGAGGTTTCACTTGCTGCTTGGAGAGTCTGGGATCTTGACTGACCACTGAGCCCACGGTAGTGACAGGGTTTCCAAGGGTGACGATGGAGAAAAGGGAAACTCGCTTCCCAGGAAATGTGCCCATCAGGCTGAAGTATAGGGCTGTGCTTCCACCTTCCCAGACCAAAATGTGCATGGGACCATGGATCTGATATTTGGAGGCTCAAATTCAGGAAAGCAGGTAGACAATCTCTTAAGCTTAACTGAAGTATCTGTTTCAGGATAACCTGGACGTATGTGCTTTTTTTGGGGAATTATAATCAAGAACAGGTTTTTGGTATAATTATTCTGAAAGAGCTATAAATTATCACATTTGGGCAAATCCTGCATTGTTGTAAATTTATATTACCCCATTGAGTGGAAGAGAATAAAGCTAGATTTCTACTAGATTTGTATTTTCCACTACATTTGCATTTTCCACTAGATTTGCATCCGAGCCTGGTCCTGATGTGTGTCTTTGCTCAACTTAGCGCACATGAAGAGCACCTGACTTGCAGAGGGTGCTGAGCTCCCCTGAAAGGCTGGGTGCCTTGACCCCTCTCAACGGAGCATCTGAAAACTGAGAAACTTCACCTAGATATCAGCACATACTGCCTCACCCCTCTAAAAAACAGGAGTCTTCTCTGTAAGTTACCTAATGTGAGTCCACAGTCAGTGCAGAAAAAGAAGCACTGAGAGAACATCCAGGCTTACCTGACCTTCCCCAGGTACTGATCCTGCCTGCACAAGACGTTCAGCTCAGGCTGGGCAATGGCTTTCAGATGGCCCATGTCAAGCTAGATGAACCCTGTCTCAATAGTCAGAAGTTGCACTTGAAGATGTTGACTTGATTTTAACCCAAGTACAATTGCTACAATCACCAGAGGCTCTATGGGAAGAAAAATAGCTATTAAACAACAAAAAGGAAAGAGAAATAAGATGAAAAACTGAAGATAATTGGCTTTTTCTCAGTTACATAGTCACCCAGATTACTCCAGTGCAGCGCTGTTGCCCTGGCAGTACTTTAATGAGAGGATCCCAAGAGAACTTTGCACTTAGTATATGTTAAACACCCCAGCCAAGAACGTAGGAACTGTAGACAGGAACACTTGAAGATAAAGTGCCTCTTAATGTGTTTTCCTGTTTAAACAAAAGCACGTACTCACTAAACACTGCTAAGGAAGGAGGCAACAGCCCTTGGCAAGCAAGCCTATCAGCAGAGCACTCTCAGAGCATGTTTACTCACTGGGTTTGAAAAGTGTACCGAGTATATTGACACTACCACGCAGTGTTCATCATGTGTTGTGTGAAACAAGAGGGAGGGCTGACGATCTAATCACTGGTCCCGGAGTTACTCCACGCCAGGACTTATTCTATTTCTTTGCAAATAGCTGGCACTCAGAGGAACTGGATTAATTTCCAGGCAAATTTGGAATGAAATTATATTCTGACAGAAATCACAGATCCAAACACAAAGCAAAGCAAAACAAAAATACTGCGAGGGAAGAGGAGGGATCCCCAGTGACAGCTCACAAGCCTTGTCTGTGTGCAGGAAGACAGCACAGGTAGCAAGGGAAACACTATTTTCTATACGTGCCCTATGAAACAGCATCCAGAAGTGAGCACAGATGCAAAGGTCTGCCTGAGGCAGGATAGACCCCCTCCCTGTCTCCCTTCCAGAATGGAGGCAAAAATTTTAATACCAGGCCTTGAGAGTCTCCTCCAACACACTCATGTGATGCTACCTTTGGGAGAAATATAAGGAAAGGCAGGCCAGAATTCAGCTCTCTCCTTTCCATCATCGAATTGATTAAAAATCCTACATTTGAAGAAAATAATCCAAGTGGCACTTCCTTTATTTTTCTTTTTGGTTACAGTGCATGATCTCACCCTTTTCCTGAAACCATGAGGACAAAAAAATTGGAATTTTAAGTGAAAACTGAGATGCTGAGTTAACCTCTAGATGAGGGATCTGCGCTGAGGTTCAACACAAGTCAGAGGGTTTGCAGGATCACCGGGAGGCACCGAGGCCATGTTTGCTGTGCACGACCAACCTTGAGCACTCGCCCTAATGAAGTGCTTATCAATGTCAAAACCACTGTGACCAACCTGTTCTTCTAATGATCCAATGCAAAAATCTGCCCTGAAAATTTCTCCTGGCTCATCGGTAGGAAAGCCGGGATGCAGAGCCAGCTGGAAGTCCTCTCCCGAGCGGCAGCGCTCGGCAATGGCCCAGGGCCCGATGGGCACGTGGCCACGCAGGGCTCAGGCGGGAGCTGCTCAGCTGGAGGGCAGGATTCATCCTTTAGAGGGTCCTGGCGGTCTGGTCTGAAGGCAGGTGGCCAGGTGGCCCAGGACACGCTTGGGAACACGGCACCTCTGCATATCGAAATAGGAATAAAGTTTTCTCACCTCCTTTGGAAACTGTGTTAGTGACCCTCTCTAGGGTCTGCCCACCAGGCAGACCCAGATGTTTATCTCACGCCCCTCAACAAATCTTCCTGTTGCTTATAGACACCGAGACATTAAAAATACTACTTTTAGACTTGTTTTGGTCAGAGTTTTTTGGCATGTGTTCTTTAGGAACATTGATCTCAGGTTTTCCTCCCCCACACCTAGGAAAGAAAGAAAAAGCCCAAAAGAAAAATTCTCAAGCTGCATAACTGCAGCCTTTAACAAAAGCTCTAAATACTGAAATTCAAGATGAAATTATTCAGATAGGCAACATTGGATTAAAAGCATTAAATACACTTGTGGTCTTCTATTCCATTACTCTGTGTGTGACCATACTTGCGATGATAAATCCTGCCACTTTGATGAGGAGCCACACTTTGAAGCCAGGACTTGATTTTTTTTAGGGTAACTCCACCTTTTTGCTTTGCTTCTTTCCACATTAAAGGGAATATTTTCAAACCAGGAAAGCTCTGCTCTTCATTTGGTTCTCTTTCAATTCCAGCTCATTTTGGCTCAGTGTCTCTTCATGTACTGCTAAGTGTTACCCATAATTGAAAGGACAGAAGAAGAGAAATCCATTCAATTAAAACATAAAATAAACCCTGCTATGTAGGACAAATGACAGAGTCAGGGAAAATTCTCATTCTGTGGCCCTTAGGAACTTGTTAACCTTAAGGGTTGTTACCTTAGCGGAAAAAAACATTTCCTGCTCTTACACAGATTTCATCTGCAGTTTGCTGAGGGTTTTTTTATTTCTATTCTTAAAATGTTTCCTCTTTTCTGTGTACGCTGCGAAAATTTCCATTATCTCCCTCAAGAAAAGTAGCATCTCTATTAAAAGAGAGGCACAGTGCCCCTTCCCTCCTCACTGCAGAGGGAAGTGGTGCCCACAGGGGTTCTGCAAGACCCCGTATAGGCAAAGGTACAGAGTGTTAGCTGTGCCCATATCACCCGAGCCAGGGGTTAGAGCGGTACCAGCACTGCCCGCACCGTGCACAGCTGCTGCCTTCCTTGCCTCCCCCTTTGGCAGCCTGGGGCACTGCTCTGCCACCAAACTGGCCACACCAAGGTAGAAAACAGAACAAAACCTCCTCCAAAATATGCACGTCTTCCAAAGCTTCTTGTAAGAGGGATGGCACTCGGTGCAACATGCAGTTGTTCCTCCTTCTTTCTGCGGAATGAGTTACTCAGAGGAAAACGAAAAGAACTAAAAAGAAAGTTAAGGTTCCTTTTTCTTGCATATTCCAGCAGTACGTGAAGGGCGTGCACCATGTTATTAGGGCTTCAGAGGAAGAGAGGAATCCTTCAGAGAATGGGAACCTTCCCATCCCTGTTGGCTTCCCCCGCAGGCAGCGCACTAGGTGAGGGCAGTTTTGATGCCAGCTCAGGCAACAAGACTTGCCACCACCAGCCTTGTCTCCTACAGGTGCACGGAGAGGGACAGATCCAATGGGATCTTTTGCATGGACCTGGAGCCGAGCTCTCACCAGGGCACTTGGGAAGAGCAGGGGGACAGTGTGAGCTCCCTGCCAAGCATGACAGCAGAGGTGCCTTCTCTTTCTGGGCCTCTGCTGAGGCCCAGCATGAGGACTCCCTTGCTGCTATGAGCACATCATTTTTGCTAAACCTCATAAAATGTCTTTTCGAGGAATCTTATGTACTTATGGGCACTTTTCCAAAGCTGCCGCCTTTGGCATATAGCAAATTAAATTCAGTGTCAGCCCTACGTCTAGTTCCCTCAGGGTCCTTTGAAAAATGTGGCTTTTATGTTAGTCCTTGTAAAACCTAACAAGCTTGGTTTGGTTGCCTTTTTTTTTTTTTTTTTCTGGCTTAGCTTGTCTCAGAGCACAGTCCTTGCCATATCCCAGAAGAGAGGGCTTTAAGCAAAATTGTAGCAGTACAATGCATACACACAGCCCCCTGAAGTTGGTCATTCATAAGGTCTAGCTAAAAATCATGAGGGTTTAGTAAAGTGCTGAATTCACTGTGCTGAATCTGGAGGCCTCAGCAGAATTTGGGTTAATAGTTTCAGAGGGAGATATAGAAAGCTTCTAAATGAGCTGACCTAATAGGGAGTGATGATTTCAGGGGGAAGGGAGCTAGGGCTGCAGTGGGAGTTGGGATCAGGAATGTTTCAGGGAGCTGTGGAGTCACGGCTTCGGCATGAGTTAGTGCAACCATTGAGAAATGAGCAGGAAAATGGTTCGGATGAAAGAGGGAGGAAGGCTCTTAGAGGAGGCTGGATACTGAGTCTCTAGAGCCTTTCCTGCTGCTTTGCACATCCCCAACAATGTGTGTCTGGGGAAACGAAGCAAGATTGCCCCTGACCCCCCTCTGGCCTTCACGAAATCTAAGGACTGGGACCAGGTGCAGCTGTGCAGTTCCCACATCTGATCCCCAGGATCTCCTGCACCCCAACACTGGTGTCACACGTGCACCTAACACAAGTCACACTGCAGGTCTCGGAACTGGGGAGGGGAAGCAATTTGGTTGTCTGTGCTGCAAAAGATGTCAGCCAGGAGCAAAGACAAGAGATAAACATGCCCAAAGCCCAGAAACTAAAGTCACTGCAGCAGCAGAGAAGGGAGCAAGGACGGGCTCAGTGAGGAGTCCAAACCATCTGAAGGGTTTCTGGACGAGTTTGTAATTCAGCCTATATGAGAAACACCTGAATGTAATTCCAGGGAGGGTCTGTCTGAAGTGCCACTGCAGGTGATTTTCCGACTAGAGGAAGTTCACTTAAATGTGGAGATGTGCCAGAGCTGATTTCTGCATCTAGAAACCACTATGCCTGGGATACACTCATCTCTGGGTGTGAACTCTGATACAAACTACCCAGCTTGGCTATGGTGGGAACAAAACCTGCCACGTGTGCCGGGCGCAGGAGATGGAGAGGATGGGGGACGGTGTAAGGCAGTGTAAGGAGTAGGAAAACACTGGCCTTGGTTCCCCTCCTCGCACTTGGAGAACAGAGATACTGATATGGAAACGCTGACCAACTTTCTCAGAAGAAAATGAAAATAAAAGGGGGTCCGAGTTATTTTCCCAGTGGATATTTACAGAGAGAAATGCAGCTTCGGATGGTCAGCTCCTTGCTCCGAATGAGGACTTGGACCAGTCTCCTGTATTGTGGATGAGAGGGTGACATGGGCTGGGGAGGAAGAGAAAGGCTTCATTGCCAACAGCTTTTTCCAGGTGAAACGACTGAACTCACACTGAAATACTGAATCATTTCAGGATGCCCCAAACTGTTTTGGGTTCAACACCAAAGATTTTCAGAGAAAAATAATGGCTAATGTTGGATGCAAGTACCTCAGCTGATGAGATGATGAAGAAACATGAATTTCAGGTGGTTAAAAGGCCTCCAGGAGAAAGCCCAAGACACTCTGCCAAACAGAATATGCAGAAAAGCCCAGGGAAATCCAGAAACAATTACTGAGACATGGGATGCAGATAAAGAAATGAGATACTAACAGCTTTCAAATGTCACAGCTGCAGAACTCTCTTCATACAGATCAATATGAAAGATAAAGAGAAAAAAAAAAAAAAAGGAGGAAGAGAGGAAAAAAGCCACGTTCCCCAGTGAATACTTCCCGAGGCATCAGCTCTTTGGCTGTATTACCTGATACCAGCCCTCTCTGAACTTGCTCTCCTTGCATTCAGTTCCAGACAGTAGCTTTTGACTCAGGCTTCATTTTCTGTTATTTTGTTTTATTTTTATTGCGGGAGCATGAGGCGAGAGGACGCCCGCTGTGCTCTGCGCGAGAAGCAGCCCTGTGAACACAGGGCACTGGGGAGAGCAGCAGGGAAGGGGGTAACTGTCCCCTTCTCCCAGAAACTGCCCTGTGCCAGTGGATGAAATAGCCTGGGAAAATGCAAGGGGTTTAACCAGTCTTCCTCCTCTTGGTCTTTGTTGCACTCTTGCTTCCCAGGGAGAGGAGCCCCATTTTTTCCCTCCCCTCCCTCAGCTGAGCACCTCCACCCTCCTTTTGGATTTGAAATACATATAAGGATATGTATGTATGTGTGGGTGGGTGAGTATGTGCCATAAGGAGCTCCTCACACCAAGACCCGCCAGGGTGAGGTGCAGGCTGTCGCTCCCCTGCAGCCCTCCCGGCACATTGGCTCCGGGCAGCCGAGCCGCACTGCGCCTCGGAGCCTGCCAGCCCTCCGGGTAAAAACCCGCATTTCAGGTCACGGTGCCCTCGCTGGGTTTTATTGCTGGTGCTTTCTTGGTGCCTGGGGGGAAAAGCAGCAGCCATGGGATCGTAAGACCACGTGGGCAAGAGCGCATGGGCGAAGGGGCCGAGGGCTTGGGGCGACACAGAGGGGTCTCTGTGTCCCTTGCAGCAGGACAGAGCCAGTGGGTACCCAGTGAGCAGGGAGCCACCAGCCCCGGGACTCTCCTGTCCCGCACCACAAGGGACAGAGTGGCCACCGCTCGTGCAGAAGCAGCGGGGAGTCCAAGGGCAGAGCCGGCACAAGTGCGGAGTGGGTTTAGAACCAGCCTGGGTGGTCACCAGCACAGTGGCCGTCAGAGGGAGCCTGCCAAGAGCATGGGGAAACACAACCGCAGCGGGAGGTGCGAGGCAGCCCCCTGAGCGCACCAAGGCACGTTTGCTCACAGGCCAGATCCAGACCAGAACACGTGTTTTGAATAGCTCTGCTGCAGACCTGCTTGGTGAAAAGGTTTTTTTAATAGTCGGGCCAATACGCGTGTGGCATCCCTGGTACATCTACACCTCCGTTACAAAGCACCTCATGCTGCAGCCAAAAGTGTGGCCCGCCGGGCTGGCTGCTGAGGTGCTCGTGGCCTCGCTCAAATCCTGACCTAAGCAGCTTACAGCCTCCATGGAGAGGGAAAATATTGCTCTGTGCTTGTTTGCTAGCACTGCAGCGGCGCCTGGGAATCCTACGGCACCGCTCCTACAGCACAGCGACGCTTTGAGTCAGCAGAAACATAATCCCGGGGAAGCAAGTGCGCGTAGGCAGGAGCAAGGACTACGGCACCAGCGCCTCGTCCTCGCTGCAGCAGCAGCCGGGCTTCGGGAAAGGCTGCGCTGAGCTAGCTGAAGCCATCGGCCAGCAGCGGCTCCGGAAACTCAGGCGCGGCCGATGCCGAGCGCAGGCAGTGCGGATGTTTCTCCAGGACACTTGCAAACCTCATGTTGGGGAGAAATGTCGCCGAAGTGCTAGGAGAGCTGGGGTGGGGTAGCACACGCGGAGCAGCTCTGGTCCATACGGTCTCTGCAACTGGCTCCTGCTTTTAGCTTTACTAGTGAGATTTTGCTAATTTTATAAACTGTCAAGACTGACATTTCTCTGACCATTTATCAAAAGCACCGCAGCAAAAATAGTACCATTAAAAATGGATCGAACATGTGACTCAAAACTTGAAGTCATTATGTGGGCTGCCTCTAAAATTTCAGACTTATGCTTTAATGTTGTGAGATTGGTTTATAAAGGAGCCCCATTTCAGATTCCTGCTTTAATCTCATCATGCAGTCAGTGCTGAATGATTACATATACTTCTCCGATGGGCTCTTTGTTTACACCAGCTCTCGCTCATTCCCAAAAATCACTAACTGAGGTTTTCAAAATCCTATCAGTCACATCCCTAGGAACATAATTCACATTGAAATCTATTGTTTTCCGCTTGAGAATGAGCTGTGACACATGGTAATTAAAGCCAGATTAAAAAAGAATCTTTATTTTCCAAGACGCATTTAATTCCTCTAATAACATTCATTAATAATTTTTACCCATCACAGAAAGAAGATGCCTCTTTCAACAGGGTTTATGGGGGCCCAGGTCTGTGTGCAGGGCCCCTGTCCTACACATGTCCTCGGCGGTCGCAGGGGAGCGAAGGCGGGAGCGGGCGGGTGGAAGAGCCGCGAGAGCCCCCGGCCCGGCCCGCCCGCGCCGCAGCCCCTGCCCGGCCGAGGCTCCCGTGGCCGAGGCTTCGTGTGAAGCCTTTGGTCTGCTCGGCCCTTGCAGCTGCGTCGCGAGGCTCGTCCCGCGGAGCGGCGCTGCTCCTCGGAGGCGCGCGGCGCGCAGGGAGAGCGGCCGGGCACCGGGGAAGCCGAGGCGCCAGACGTCTGCGCGGCTCTGCTGAGCGCTGCTCTCCTGACGCTGCCGTCTGCCCAGCAGCCCCTGCCTCGCCCGCTGGGCAGCATCTCCCGAAGTCAGCGGCGGGCGAAAGCGCCAGCGCTGCCTCAGTGGCCCGCAGCACCTCGCAGGGTTAGATCCGCCTGCCAGCGCCACCGTTTCATACCCTCCAAGCGCCGTGAGCTGAGTCCAGTGTCACCGCTGCGGGCGATTTAGCGTATGGCAACCGTGACCCTGCTGCGCCGGAGCAGCCGCTCAGCCCCTCTCTGCGCAGCGATGTGTCCAGCTGGAGCAACGTCAGACGCGAGGACGCGTCACAGCAATCCCCCCGCAGCATCTATTCACAGCCCCCAACCCGACGCCGTTTAAGGGCACTGGGAGACTGGATTGTGGGGCCTCTCAGACGAGGCCTCACTTTTCCCAAAAAGCAGGAACCCACCATAAGATCAGGACCTTGTTTTGGGAAGACGACATGCAAAGCAAGAGGATTCTGTCCTCTGAAACGAAGCTCCACTTTAAACACTTTACAATGGTCTTTGGTATAATATTTTAGCAGTCATTTCCTTGCTGTATAATTATTTGTGCCCTGATCTTGTTCTTTCAAAGCAAAAAGAACAGGCATATTATAAATGTAACTGCAGTGAGTATAATGCTAGCAAAATCATTTTAAAAACAGCAGCAGTTATGTATACACCATGAGCCAAATAGTTGGTATTATTAATAGTGAATAAAACCTTATATTGTTTTATTCTCCAGGACCTACAGGAAGAACGATTTTTATGTAGCATAAGCTCATGTCACAGCATGGTGTAATGTGCAAGCAGTATTTGTCAGGAAAGCAGCTGGCAGAGTTTTGTGGACACAAAAAATGGTTCATTGATTAGGACAAAATACTTCCTTTCTTACAAGATGATAGTTTGAGGACGGAGAGATGGTGCGCAGTAAAACCAGGGCTCTGCTCTCACTCTCACTGTGTCACCAGCAGCAGTGCAAGGTCATAGCAAAGCAAAAGCCTTCCGCAACTTCCGTCCGTGTCCCGCCGTGACGCACGCTTGCCCGTGGAGCTACCCTTGGCTGTAAGCACGCACGTCCAGCCGCTTGCTGAATCAGTGTCTGAAAACACCACTTGAGAGCCAAGGCCTTCCAGCCCAGCTTCTCAGAAAAGCGGCTTTAACTCTGCAGTTTTCCTTGTTCCCTTCAGGAAAAAAAAAAAAAAAGGGTGGGGGGGGAAGGCGAAAGAAGGCTCTCAGATTTGTGTCATAGATTTCCATGGCAACTGCGTGCCATTCAGTGAGGACAGTGGAAACAAGCGCCCCAAGCCCTCTTACCAGCGCCTGCGTCCAAGCGGCGGCCTGCGAGCAGCACGGGTGCCGCTGGGCAGCTGAAAACCTCCCTGGCCGCTGCAAGAGCGCGGTGCAGGAGCTAGAGCAGAGCCAGCGGGGAAGCCCCTCGGGGCGTTCTGCTACTTCAGTCCAGGGCAGTCAGGCAAGAGTCACGACGTGCAGCGCGTAGCACGTGACAGCAGTGTAGTCATATCCTCAGCTAGGCGAAGGGGCCCGTGTTGTCGGAAGGGCGTCGAGTGATTAATGGCAAGCACTGAGCAGCGTGCCCCAGCTTTGGGACAGTGCAAGGAGCCCTGCAAGAAAGGGATGGGGATGATGGGAGACCTGCAAAGATGGAGGTTGCTCCTGCCCCTGCCTTCTTCAGATGTCTTATCCTCCACGTGGCAGGATGGGCAGAGAAGCCAATGATTGGGCTACATTTCTGCTTGTGTCTTAGTTGATCCTTGACTTGAATGGGAACTAAAGATGACCCAGTACCTCCATGTCCATGTCTTTCACTGCAGTTGAGCACATCTAATAGGTTGGGCTCCCCTTCCTTCTTCCTCAAGTCATCCTCTTAGTTTTATTCTCAGCAAATACAGAAATGCTGTCTGAAAAGTCAAATATTTAATCAATTTTATCAATTTAACTGCAAAATATAGCGAAGTATTGTTTATTTTAAACCTAACACAATTTTTTTTTTTCTCATGAGTTTTCAAGCTCATCATCTTGCGCTTGGGCATTCTCAAGAAATGTAGGCCTAACATTACAAACATAGAGACTCATAAAAGGCCCAAGGCCCAAGAACCCGCACTTCATCATTTTCTTTTTCCATTCTTTAGCAAACCAAGCCTAGGGCTATATCCCTACAGAGAAGACGTTTCTCTCCTAATGCTTTTTACAAGCTCCCCTCACACTGTTGTGTGACGGAAGTCCTCAGGCTGCCATCACAGGATGGAAGCTCTTGCTGACAAATCACAGTGACCTTTACGCTCATTTTCTTTTTTTGAAATATCTCAGGAATCCAATTCAGATTCAAGTTCCCTTCTCTCCCCAAAGGCTATTGACTCTAAATTTAACCAGGAGGTAGCTTTGACACATCTGGCCCTGCATTACTGACTGCTCTCATCCCTTTGAAACTCAAAGGTTTCTCCAGCGGAGCATATGCCACCTCTGAGGGATAAAATATTCTTTCCCAGGTGGCCAATCTCAGGTCTCCACACGCATTAATTTCAGCTTGGTGCCTGCAAAATCACCCAGCGGGGCACATCTGATCCACATCAGGCATGGCTGCAAGCACACATTTTTGTCATGCTAGTCAAGGACATGAAATATAGCTCACTCCAGCAGCAGGTGCATAGCCCCAGTCTGACACAGAGTTAACTTGAGAACTTTTTAAAATCAGGCTTCCACCAGCAGAGTGTGTTTATTCTAGATAAGCATTTGGTTTCATGAGGCCATGGCATTTGTGATTTGTTAGTCCTCAGGCTTCATTTACGATATTTTCCAACTGCAAACTGAAGGAATTTTTCTCTTGAATGGTATAATTTCATAACAGGCAACCACACCTGGCACAAATGCATACAACTCATTACTGGCTTTTGAAAGAGGCAGGCCAGAGAGCAATCAACTATTTAGGATGATAAGGAGCTTGTCTCAAATTATTGCGCACTGCCAGATGTCACACCAAGTTCAGCTGTGCATGTGCCACAGAGCCCTCTCATGAATCATCAGGAACAGCAATGCTGACAAAACAGCCCAGAAACAGCCTGCAGTAACCACTAAAGTGACTCACGCTCAGATGTATTCCTCTTTATTCCTGTAGCTTTTGTGCAAGCACAAATCCCTGTTGTGACCATTCTCCCCTGACTGAGCTCCACTGCCAGGAGTTTTCACCTCCTCCTTCCTCTCTTCCCCCAGCAAAAATGCTCTGAGGGCCAAAGCACAGTGGACTGCAGCAGTGAGGTGTCTGTAAATAACATTTCATTGCTTCTGCCGTGGATAATCCATGCCTCATCAACCTCATTCTGCAGTAGTCTTCCCAGAAAGGCAGGGGCTAAGATCTGCCTTATCTACTGGGAGCAGAGCGGTTGTTGGGGGGGCAAAGGAAAGCCAGACCCATGTGTTTGTGACCATGTTTCCATGTTAACTTTTTTTTTTTTTTTTTTTTTTTTAACTAACAATTATGATTGTTTCACCTTTGTTGAAGGTTTCTTTGGTATTCACTGTAACAGTCTTGTAGACCAGCTATCAACTTCTGTCCAGCTGCCACGACCCTTTCAAACTCTGAACAGTAACAACAGAAGCAAAACAGGGAGCCTGGAAGACTGTTAAGAGTGACACTGGAGAGCTGATTAGATAAAGTAGGGGTTTTACAGGCCAGAGTAGTACCTGATGAGAAGGGAAGTCATTCCTCACTAAGTAGCTGCTGTACCTTTATTCAGAGTGTAAAAAGGAAGTACCTCAGAAATGTCAGGATGAATCTCCCATGGATAGTCGGAAACTAATCTTTCAGGTATGGCACTTCTCCATTGCAGGAAAGGAGTTACGCCCTTGCACGTGATCCTCAAAGGTGATGAGAGACTAGGAAGGAAGGGAGCTATCACAGTGACAAGATGTGCTCATGTGATGTGCTACAGCCCAGATCCAGATAAGCATGCTAGCTCGGTAATGTAAAAATAGCAATACGATTGTTTGGACAAGTCAGATCATGATCGTGAATTTTGAAGAATAATTTTAATTACAGTGACATCTCTGTAGTGCCCAAGTCCTAGTGTTGTGCCTCCTCCCATAAGTGATCACAAAAATGATCCCCATCTCCTCACAGAGGGGATAAAGGCGGTGAGGATGATGTGGAGCTTTAAGAGGAGCATCACAAAACGCCACGCATTCATCCATGAGTAACTCTCCCTTGCCGCACATGGAATGAGCCCTGCCAAAGCCCAGTAGAGGAAACAGGAGGTTCTGGCTGCCGGAAGACAATTGCTTGAGAAACGAGTTGGATGACAAGAAATGTTGAAACAGTTAGGCCAGTTCATAGGCTTCCTCCGCCCGGGGTGTGCCCTGCCAGTCAAGAGGGAGAAGGCACAGGATGAATCACAGCGGGGTGGAAAACAAGAGCCTGCTTCTTCCTTGTACTAAGGGCCCTTTATTGCCTCTCTGCCAGTGCAGAGAGGCCTCCAAGTGGGGATAAGACATGCCCGTACTAAAAGGCTTGAATTCAACTGCCTTCTTCAGCTCAAAAATGTTGCAAGTGCCTCCCTCACGCCTATCCTCCAACGGCAGGCAGTGGGGGCTCCACTGCTCCAGATGTGCCTACTGAAGACCTCTACTCATTTGCGGGATGCCCAGACTTCCTTCCTGGCTGCAAGCTAAGGACTGTTATATAAAGAGAGCCTGGCAGCCCAGTCTGCCCAGGCTTGGAGCCCTTTCTGCTCTAACTTGGCTGAAAAGGGGCTGGGAATGCAGGAGGACAGAGCTGGCCCTGCAGTGCTGGGCCATTGCTCTGGCTGTGGGGACCAACGGGAGCCACCTGGCATGTTCAGAGCATAAGGCTGCCTCAGCAGAGGCTTGGAGACAGCTCTTTCGTGATTGCATTGCAAAGGGGTCATCTCAGAGGGTTTTATCTGCAAAACAAGAAGAAAGGAGACTCTTCTCATCTCATTAGCTCTGGAGGTGAACACATGGTGCCCCAGGGAACAAACAGAAAAGCCGTGGGAGCCTCCAAGAATATGAGTCTTCAGCACCATCGTGGGCTTTCCCCCTCTTTAGACAGGATGGGGGGATTTGCTTTCATCCTGTGCCTCTGAGGAGGATATGTCTTTAAAACAAGACAATTTGCCTGCATACTCTTTCTTTTACTATTTTTACCCTTGCCAAATCAAGAACAAAGCCAGCACAAAGGGAATACAACCCACATCTATCTGAAGTGATCCACCAGGGAAAAACATATGAGGGATCCACACGCAGCACAGGATATATACAGACGCAGTCCCAGGAGCATTTCTGATATAGGCATATGCCAGCCTCTGGGACAAGGTGAGCAGCTTTCCTGAATCTGCTTCCTTCAGATGTATTCAAGGATAGATGTTCTGTCAAGCAGCATTGCAGATGGATCAGCAGGGGATGGTGTGCGTTTGCTCCCAGTTCAACCCTGCTGTTGTACGGCCTTGATCCAAAGTCCACTGGATCAGTGGAGCCACCAGACGGAGCTCTGTGATGGGGGACCACTGGAGGTAATGCCAGTGTAACCAAGGACGCAGATTTCCTCGCGTTTGCCGAGATGGTGCCGGTAGCCAAGGCTGGAGGACATGGCTCCTCAGGCCCCCTTTCTCCCTTAGCCTGTTTCCTGGTGGGAGAGAGTCATCGGCACCAAGAGAGCCTCAGACAGGGCTGCCAAACCAAAAGAGACACATGAGCAGAACCCTGTGCAGCAGCAGCTCCTCTTTCCTGAACTGGGAAGCTCAGGACAGGGAGTCCCCAGGCTTCCAGTCTACCTGGAGACCTTCCCAACGGTCCCTCACTCAGGTGGAGCTGTTCTTACAGCAACTTACAGTGACTGCTCCCCAGAGGCTCCATCTGATCCCGGCCTCTCCAGAGTCATCCAACGCGCACTTCTGCGCCGCAGTTCCTGTAAGACTCTGTGGACAAACTGCAATTGAGTTTGTCATCTTTTCTGCCTGAAAATATTCCCTCCTAGGAAATCCACCCCCCTGCAATGCAGCTGCTATCAAGAGGCCAGAGCAGGGTCATGTACATCTCACCCCAGGTGTGTTTTAGGAGGATTACAGAGTACAGATGTCAAGTAACTCTCCAAAACCCTACAGTACAGAAAAGATGCTTTTAGCCCATCTGCTTGGTATGTTTGGGCATTGCTGCAGCATCTAATGAGACTTTATTGATCATTAGGCAGGTAATGAAGAGTAAAATTGTCCACCTTTTTCCCTCCCTCAGCCGCCTTTCACACAATATGCTCCGGGAACAGACATAATATTTCCATTATTTGCCAACTTACTTGTCTTGAGCGCATACTCCAAGTGATTATGGCACACAGGAAAACGGCAGTGAGAAAACAGTATATATAACAAACTGCAATCCATTTTTTTTTTTTTAACTGCAGCATTGTTTTTTAAAACGGGAATTATCAGGCTTGCTCACCACCTTATTTTAAAATGTAAAGAGAATGAAATAGCTGAAATGATTCACCTCTTCAACCAGCAGAAATGATGCATCTTCTCCCTCCTAGACCTTGGTTCTGGAGCTAGACTGGTTCTGGTTACTTCCCAATAAGATGTTATTTGAAAAATGATGCCAAGCTGGAGCTGGGGCTGAGGAGGAGATGTTGGCACTGGGGCCAGGTGCCTACACATCTCTGGCGTCTGCCTATGGGTTACAGCCCAAGCTGCAGAGGACGAGAGAAGGGTCTCTCCTTCCTAGGCTATCTCCTAGTAACTGTTCAGTCTTCCTCTTTAGAGGCCTTTTGCTCAACCAGAGGACTTAATGCTAGCTAAGAAGAGAGAGATTTCCTTGCAAGCACTTGTAGAAGCAGCAAGAGACACCCCTCAGAGAGACAGGTGTGACTCCAGGCTTGCTTTCGTGACTGTAAATCGGCAGGGGGATTACAGGCTTGCCCAACCCTAAGCCAGTGTGAGATAGGACTCAGGGCACAGAAGCGCAATAATTTAATGCAAACAAGCATCAGAGCTCAGTAAAATGTCAACACGTAAGGAAAAATCCTAAATGCATCAGGAAAAGGACTGTGCCTGGATGTGGGTGTGTTTGTGTGCATACAGGCAAATACACAATACCACAAGGGACTTGTTTCCACAGCAGAACAGGCAGCAACCTGGATATCAAACTCCAACTACAAGACCATGGAAAATGGGTGCACATTAAGCCTCCAGTGCACCCGGGGAACCTGTGCACGGGCGGGCGACAGCCCATGGCCGTGTAGGAGCAGCTCAGACTGACTGGGCTCGGCGCGGTGCTTTACACCAGGGCTAGTTTAAAATCCAATGAAATCCTCCGTCACCCTGCTTCATGTAGAGATCAAAGGATAGGATACTATTCCAGCTTTTTTGGAGGAAAGATGCTTTAAAAAGAAGAGAAGTAGCTATTTCTGACCCTTTTCCCACCCAGATCTGAGATGAAGGATCATGCTGAGCCTGCAGGCAGCAGGGCTGGCAAGGCGGTTTTGTCCCTCAGGGAGTTTTTACCACATGACGCTCTTCTTAGACATTCATCTGCGGGAACAGGAGGCACAAATGATAGTATCAGCTGAGATAAGAGCAAAGAAACCGTTATCCTAACAGCCTCGAGGCCAGGAGAAGACGCGACAGAGCAAGCCCCACATCTGCGGGCCTGGAGCACTGCGGTGGAAACGCAGCTGATCATTTTGCAATACATATTCACATGCGGCTCCAAAAAATGGGTCATTCTTCCGTATTCGTTCGGGAGCAGCACCTGACGCACCCCCGCGCGCTCCCGGTGCAGCTCCGGGCGCCGAGGCCTGCGGCCGCGTTCTGCCGTCGCACCCGGGGCGGGTGAAGACGCGTGGGGCAGCCGCCTTTGCTGTGAATCCCTCCCGGAGAGGGCAGCGCTGCTGGCCTGGAGCAAACGGAAGGCGAGCGGGCTGGCGGGGTCAGGAGCTGCTGCGCAGCGGGCAGGTTTGCACAAAGCGGGTAAATTCAGACCCATGCCGAGTACTTACAGCTAGCAGATTTATTGCTCTGCCTGAGAGCTGCGCCCGCTGAGAGAAATGATACGCTATCCCTGGAAAGATGACTGCCTGCTTTAAGCATAACCTGCGCCCAGCTCATCCTTTCTGGGTTGTTCCAAATTTGCCTGAGGAACCTGTCAGAGGAAAACGAGTTTGCTGTCAAACCCAGGGGCTGAGGTAGTTTTTTCCCCACTCAGTTCTGCTGCGCTTGCTGCAGTCCTGGTCGCAGAGCTCTGCGCGGTGACCTTGCTGCCCATCCGCTCACGGCCTCTGCAGCTGGGGTCTCCAGCCTGGTCCCTCCAGGATCAAGCAACCCTGCACCTGAGGGATGAGCCAGGCAACAGACTCTGCTCTTCCAGCCCGATTTCCTCGGGAGGGAAGTCTTACACAGGCGCTCCGCAGGTGCGAGAATCACACATACCTCGTGCCCTTCTGCTCCTCTCCATAACAGCTTTGGACCTTATGGACCAATATTTGGCTAAAATTGGACCAATTTCTGCCAAAGTCGGCAATGGGGCAAAGATAACCCAAGTGTGTACACATTTTGTGAACATAGTCCTCCGGCTGAAGGAGGGATGTCTCTTACACCAGAGGAGATCTGCAGGGCAAGATCACACCCATGGGACATCACAAAACCGAGGTGGGAGCACTCCCCGATGAGGAGGGCAAATGCAAGGGAAGTGTCACCGGCTCATGCTCCGGCCTCTGCCGTTCGCCTGTCTTAGACCTGCCCAGCCGCAGACAGACACACGCAGTGAAGGGGGAAGCTGTGGCCACAGACATCTCTGCTGCTTTGAATTGACCTTATAATGAACTCACCCATGTGCAGAGGGTCAGGACAAGGGCTGTGAAGCCCTTAAATCCTTTTTAAGCTTGACGTAAGCAGCACATGGGCCTTGATCCAGGAGGCAACATCATCCCTTCATCCCTTCTGA
This sequence comes from Nothocercus julius, assembly GCA_013398735.1. NCBI lineage: Eukaryota > Metazoa > Chordata > Aves > Tinamiformes > Tinamidae > Nothocercus > Nothocercus julius. The sequence continues at coordinate 392,924 of VZSV01000171.1, read as the reverse complement.
CCAAACCTCCTTTGCATCCATGGAGAGAAAGCACTCATGGCACCCTGTTTCTTTTGAAGTACAGTCCAATAGATGAACAAGGTCTGCTTTTAGGAAGTGATCCAATGTTTCCTTCTAAATCTGCTCTCTACAGCGGATGAGAGTCTTCCTCTGGAGAGACTTTAGTTGCATTCTTCTGGCAGATCTGCCAAGCTGTTTCATAAGGAGATTGCCCAGGCGCGTGAGGGTGCAAGGCTCCTGGTTCACCCCTCATGAGGCAAAGCTGGTTTCCTACTGCTTTGGGGCTCAGATCTCAGCTCTGCCCCTTCCAGGCGGCTCTGCTGAGTTTTCCCGGGCTAGATCTCACTGGGTGGTTTTGAGGCCCTGTTCCTGGTCCTCTGAAGCACAGGTGAGCAGAGGCTGGTCACAAGTCAGCTTTAGGGATTGCTTCCCAGGCCTGCAAATCAGGATCCAGGAGCACTGGCCCCAGCACACAGCACCAGGGACAGGGCCGGAGCAGCAGAGAGTGACCCTGAGGGCACGCCAGGACAGCAGATGTTCCTGCTGCTCGCCATGTGGTGCATCCTCCTCCCTTCCCAACAGTGGCCTGCCATGGGCCAACACGTAGCAAAGATGTGGCCCTGGTTCTCCCTCTGCTCCCAGAAGCAGGACAGGGTGACAGATCGTAGCTGACAGGGCTACTTAGCCCATGAAGGCCAGCGCGTGTCTTCTTTGCCTCCACTCTGCCCGCACTTGCGTATAGCTTATAGGTTGGGATGTGTTTCCTGCTTCCCACCACCCTCTTTGAAAAGCACCTGTTTTCTGGGGGGCTCCAGGGTTGCCCCAAGTCCTTCCTGGTGACCAGAGAAGGTGCAGACTACAATATGCCTGTGCAAATCGCCTAGCATCTCGTCTGTGAGCTGAGCTAACGCGTTCATGGAAAAGGCCTGGTTTTCCCTGATAAATGTGTTGATAATTGAACACCCCAAACATGCTGTGCTCGCAGTCTGCTTCAAGGCCAGCAATTAAGCCAGTTTCTCAGGCACATCTAGGAGGGAGCCAGGAGAGCTGTCAGCTCAGTCAATGATTTAATAAGCCAGTAACATTGCAGAAAATGTTGGATCCAGGCTGGAGCGATCTGGCTGCTCTCACACCACGGCCTCCCTGCTTTGTGCTAACCCAGGACAACTGGAAGGCCACACAAAGCCATATGCCATAGCAACAGCAGCGGAGTCACCATCTGCCACCTTGCTGGCCAGCTTATCTACGACTAGGAGGCACGGGTCCAAAAGGAACATTTTTATTTCCCAGTTTAGGGAGGTTTACCTCAATTTGGAAGAGGGTCTATCCAAGCCTGTCAGTCTTTATCTGACCCCATTCTAAGGGACAGATGTTTTTCTTCTATCACTCATTCACTGTCAAGGCTCTGGGCAATAGCTACCACTATGTTTTTCAGATTATAGCTTCTGTAATACAGCAGCAGTCCCTGGCTGAGCTACCCTGTTTAATTAGTTGCTAAAATGGAGGTGTTTTTTTCCTCTCATCTCCTACCATTCTGGAATAAGTCCACTAACTGTAGATACAACTCAAACGAGTTGCATTACGTTGCCTTGAACACATTAAGTAGCCTGGCAAGTCGGTCTGTCCCTTCTGAGTTTGCCAGGAATCTAACTCGCTCCAGCATTTGCTTTCGGGCGTTTGCAGCTGCCAGAGGCAAAGCCCCTCGGTGGCTGCGCTGGACGCGCGGCGCGGCGTCACGCGTCCGAGGAACGCGGCGCGCACGGCCCCCGGCCCCGGGACAGGCGGCGCTCGGCCGCGCAGGCAGCCCTGGAATGACAGGATTCCCACCCAACCTGTCCCCATGACGAGCGGATACGGCGCCTCTGCGCCCGTGTGCGGCCAAGGCTGTGGTGCCTCGGCTATGAAGCCCTGCTTAATTGCTGGGGGTGTCTCGTGGAAGGGTTTCCTGTTTATACTGCTGGATTCCTCATGTTAATATCATACCTTTTCCAAACGTGCATCCTCGTACAAGCCTGCAGTCCTACAGGAGCTGCGCGGGGAGAGGGGGGTGGTGTGCGTGGAATGAGCAAGGAAAGCATCACGGAAGAGAAGGTGCCCGTCGGAGTGGAGAAAGAGGAGGAAACCACCATGCCGTGTGGTATGGGGACAATCCCCAGCTTCCCTCCTCTCTCAGTGCCACGGATGGTGGGAGAGCCCATTAGTGTGGCCAGACACTTACTGCAGGGTTTGTTTTGGCACAGCGTGAGCTGGAGCAGGGCACCCCCGGGTGAGAACATGTCTGAGCTCCGGCTCTGCTATCAGCATTATCAGCTCCATGCATTTGATGAGAACAGTTTTGGCTCCTGCTATAAAGCATATACCTTAACAGGTAGATGCTAGGGGCACAGGCAGATAGTGAAAGTTCCCAGATTGCTCTTGCCTGGTTTTTGTCCCCACGCTCTGCAGGGTTTGCTGCCTGACCCCTCGTGGCAACAGGCACAAATTGCCCTCGTGGCACCGTGTGCCTCTCTGCTGTGCCCCACACCAAGCTAAGCAGGGATTTTTGAGTCCACCTGACACCAAGGGATCAGCCAAATGTATCTGTCAAAATAAAATCAGAATTTTGGTGATTCACTATTGCAGAATGGAGGTGGCCAAAACAGGTAAGTGGGGGAGTATTTTGTTTTCTTGGCTTTGCCCCAGCCTGTTAACTTGCCTGCCCTCTGAACCGGACGAGTAAGGTGTCTCTCCTGGAAGACCTGAAATACATTTCCACGTTCCCCGGAGCAGGGAGGAGTGCAGCACCGAGGCACTGCTTTCAGCTCCCCTTTGGTCGTTTGGTGGGGTTTTCTCCCCCGCAGCACCAGGTTTGAATCCACAGCAGCTCCCACCACTTGCTGTCACCGCCCAGCCGGCCTGGTTCAGAGCTGCGGGCTGCGGAGCCCTCTCTGGAAAACTGCAGCCACTGCCACTGGAGCGGAGGATCGCAGGGAGGTGCCAGGCTCTATCGCCTCCCTCCATCTCCACCTGCCAGCTTAGTTCCTTTTTGAGCTTTGTGCCTTATCACAGCAGCAGCACAGCGCATTGCTCCTGCTCCTGCTAGGGTTGCGGAGAGAACATCACACGCTCAGGGTGCAAGGGCCGAGGAGGAAGAGCGATGATGTCTAAAGGCTGCAGCCTGACGCTGTCCTCTGCCCGGGCAAGGGAATTTTCACAGGCCTGGGTTTTCCTGCTGGCAGCTAATGCAGGATGGAAACATGAAATGTCTCCAGCCCACTGAGTGCATCTGGGGAGCAATCCCCCAGGATTTCCCCACACCACGCAGCCAGTCACAGCTCCACCTGGGCTGGCCAATGCGGAGAAATCTGAGGCAGGCAGCCAAATTCCTCTCTGTCCAGACAATGTTTCCTGGTGGAAAACGCGGACGGAGCAGGAGAAGCAGACGTGGCAGCCCGGGGCAGCTGTGCCGTGCACAAACCATGTGTGCCCCCTTCCTACCCCACCATGTGAGCATGGATGGGGCCTGGAGAACCACCACAACGCGGGGCGTGAGCCACCTGCCAAGTGCCCGGGCACCGCTGCAGGGGAGGACAGAGATTGGCTGTGCCTGGGTGTTTCTTCCCGTAACAGGGATTGCTGCACGGCACCGCTGGGAGAAACCTCCTGCATCGGCCAGTGGAAGGGGTCTGAAACCCACTGCGGACCTCAGGGACCTTTCCCTGCTGGTGAGGCGAACACCAGCATCATCATCTTTACCTGTACAAAATGTCCTTCCCCATGCCAGCCCGCTGCTGTAAAACAGACTGGGGAGAAGCGTCTTCTTGGGTGTCTGGGTCGCCCTGACTGTTTGGGATTTTAAGAGGATTTTAAGGCTTGGTGCAAGACTTATATACGGAAAAAAATTGTCCAAGATGTAAAACCCCACTCTTTGGCCCAAATATCCAGTGTTACCACCACTAATGTGCACAGGGGGTGGTAACTGAAATCTTGAGATTTAAGGATTAGCTGTTGTGAGGCCCTGGAGAATAGCTGAGGATTTGCTGCTAAAAAATGGAAAACTACCACAAGAGATATTTACTCTTCAGATCCAGGCGTCCTCTACCACCAGGCAAATAAAAAAAGTGCCTCGTGGCTACACAGAACTCCCGATTGCCTGGTTTTAAATATCTGCATTTGTGACCAAGAGGAGTGACGGCCAGAACTAGGCCTGAAACTGAGTGGCCATGTCCCTGTTCCACCACACACAACCAGATACAGGCCTGGGAACCTAAAACCCACCGCCTTGCATCCACAGCTGATGGCACTGTAAAAGATCTCATGCCTTTTCTGCAGCAGCAGTGGCGGCGGAGAGAAGGGGTGACGGCCCCACAGGGGGGACACTGCGACCACGTCCTCCAGGGAAGTCGGTGGGCGCTGTCGTGTCCCAGATGTACCAGGGCACACAGGACGCTGCGCGGGGGGGTGGGCACGGCGGGCTGAGCGCTGCCCCGCGCCGGGCCGCACAGCCCCACGCACGGCTCGCGCGTGGGCACGGAGGCAGCAGGAGGAGCCCGGTCTCACGGCCCAAGTTGAGAGGCCGGGCTACTAAGTGACCCTTCATGCCGTCCTCGCACGTGGTCCGTGCTAACCCACGTTAAGGGGGAGTTCCCCTCCCCTTCCTCCTTGGAGAAGGGAATTCCAGAGCGAGAGGGCTCAGGCTGCTCCTGCATTTGAACAGGGGATTCCCAAGCGTTTGGCTGTGAGGATCACGCGCAGCTGCCTCTGAGGGAGCCGTGAAAACAGCCGTGAGCTGCAACTGCTTCCTCTTTCAGGCGCTGCTGGCATCCAGGGGAGGAAACCCCCCTGAATTTCATTTCCCATTCTGATCCAAATTTTGTTTACGTTGAATTTCCTCCAGATAGGTCTGCTCAGAGCAGGAAAGAGCCCCAGGGCGCTGAGTGGATCTCGTCCAGGCCGGCTGCCGCCGAGGGAGCCGCGGGGACGCAGGCACCAGCGCCCGCTGCGGCTCCGCGCGTGCAGCCGGCCGAGGCTAAGCAGCTCCTTTCCCGTTTGCATCCACAAGGCAGGGCTGGCAGCGCCCGGGATGCCCTCCCGCTGTTCTCACTCAGATGTCAGGCGCTTGCTCTGCATTGCAGCCTCGCGCACCGGCCAATGCAGAGATGAAGGGAGATGATACATGTATAGACATTACAGTTCCCAGCAGGTCGGGCACAAGGACATTCAGAGCACTTAGAAGCCGTTTGTAATACCTGAATTTAACTTCTGTGTATCTAGGGTCAGGCAAGATGAATTCCCACTGGATATTATCTCCTTATTCAGGCACAGTCACTCCACTGAGACTTGGCATCCTTCAGAGCACGGGGCATGCAGTCAGTCATCCCAAGACCTCTGTCATCTTAACACGCTCGATTACTGTCACGTCTAGTCTCAATCCAGGCCCAGTGATGTCCCAATGCTTGCAAATAAAGAACAGGTGCCAATTTCCACATCCATCTAAAAGCTAAATTCATGGAAAGGCTCCACAGCCCAGAGTCCGCCGCTGTTCATGTCGGATCAGCGCGGTGCTGGCTCGCTCAGAAGGACGTGCTGGCGCTGGGTGAGATGCAGACCCGCGGTCACACAGCTGCGTTTGCTCAGCGTGCACGGTGCAGAGGCCCTATCAGCTTTATGCTTTTTATGCCAGCCTCACGCCGGCTGCGGGTGGACACACACAACCAGATCTGCCAGGCAGGTAGAGCTGCACTGACACTTGATAACAGATCCAGCAGAAAGATTGCTAGTGCAGAGCTACCTCGGAAACTCTTGAGCAAATTGGAAATGACAGAGCAAGTTTACGCTGAATGTTTTGCATCAGGTGGGCCACAGCATTTTTGACTCAGGGTGGAGACCCGTCACGTTGGCTTGATGTATTATTGAACTGAAGCTTTGAACATTAATATATTACGAAGTGAGAGTATCTCCTCAGAGCTGTTCATAGCTCAGTTCAGCTCTGAAGAAGTTGCCAATGGCTTCTGCTTGCTGTCAGGTCAGGAGATGGCTGAATCTGGCCTCCCTGAGGGACACCAGTATTACCAAAAACGTGTTGCAGGAATGTCCAAAACTGCTTCCTGAATAAGCTGGGGATCCATAATGCTTGGGGAAGGGAATCGCTTCTCACCGAGCCCATGAGTGGGTTTGATTTCAGGGGAGGCATGAAGCCCCAAGCAGCCTGTCATCACGAGGGCAGGAGCTGCCTGCCCGGTCCCGCTGCCGGCAGACCATCGCCTCACTCATGCCACGTGGAGGAAGCCTTTTGGGTCTGGACCCAGCGTGGGCGGATAGGAACATGGCTCTCTGGCTTCTGTTCCCTTCACTCATAATTTTCATAATTTTCTTAATGACCTGACTTGCGTTAAGCTTATTCTCAAGCTAACTGAGAGATATGAGAGCCCTCCAGCCCTACAGACAAGGAGATCTTTTAGATTAAGGCGATTTATGTCCCCAGGGTCTTAATGTGATTCTCCGACTGTTCAGCGTCTGTGGCACAGACACCGCGCGTGTGTCCAGGGCTCCTATCAGAGCCCTGTCCCGACACCGCTCCAGCAGCGGGGCTCAAGGCTCCAGCAGATGAGGTCTGCTGCCTTTCAGCGGGGGTCTAAGGCATTAGCTTGGGAACAGCAACGTCCCCATGACCTGTCTGTGGCTGTTACACCTCCACAAGAAAGTTGCTGTGCCCAAGGGCTGCTGTCACCAGACTGGAAGGTATCATTACACAGCATATAATTCGCTCGCTAAATTGGCTGTTTACTGAGGTGTGCCAGGAAATCACCACCGTGGAGAAGCTGGAGAAGGGCAGAAGCTGCACGAACACCGTGTTTCTCCCTGCCGTAACAGTCACTCCTGCTTGAGGAGGACTGAGGAAAGTCAGCATTATCGCACAGACGATGACGGGTTACTATAGGCCCCACGTTAGTCATGTTTTGAAAGAACATATTTAAGGGTTTCCTTATAAATGAGGCCTAGTTGCAAAGTAAGATCTGATGAAAAACTGCTGCAGAAATAGTAACTAAAATAATCACTGTACTCAGAAGCGTTATTATTTCAGCATTGTAAACTGCTACTTTCATCCTGCACAACACCCTTCTGTTAGCATGCTGGATGCGATACTTTCTTTTCACACATAACTGTGCAGCTGGAAGAAGGTGCACAAATGCAGTGCATTATTACTGTCATTTATCTGTACTTCACTGGCATTCAGACAGGGCTGCTTGTGCATCTTTCACCAGATCTTCCGTGCGTTAGAAAAATTAATCCCACGGTTACATTCTAGACTTCAGAGGGGTCCCTTGCATCAGTCAGTGAACAGGACAGAGGATGCTCTGGAATGCACGGGGGCAGTGCTAAGGTAAAGACTGCTGTCCATGTGATCCCTGCCTCATCACGGCAAATGGGAAGGAAGGAAGGGACTGCAAGGGATGGAAAGAAGAGGGACAGCGACTTGATTAGAGTCAATCGCCTTGCCAAAGAACAGGGCAATGTCCCTGCTGTCATTGCAAAGTTTCTAAGCAATGCCACCAGGCCAAAAACCCAACGGTGACTGGGTTGCTGCCCTGTTTCCTGGACACCCAGCATGAAATGAGAGGACGTGCGATGCTGCAAAGTGATGAGCACACACAGCTGCAAATGAAGGGTGCTCTGTGGGCTGAAAAAGCCAGGCCCACCGTGTCCCTGGCGAGTCACAGCCCTTGTGTCTGCAACTAGTCCCCCTTCTGCAGAAAGAACAGGGCAAACTTGCCTGTCCTATGAGGGTACAGAGGAGACAGCTTCATCAGCCTGCAGATTGCCCCAGTACTGTGGTGACAGCATCAGAGAAGCACCTGGGAGGAAATTAATCATTGCAAAGTCTAGGCAGGAATCACCTGGTGCACACAGGCAAGCCCGGGGGGGCACGCTGAAGATGTGTAGCAAAAGCAGAAGGAGGATTAGTGACCATAGCGAGGGACACTGTGCTGGGTCTGGGGGACCGTCACCACAAGCTCTGCCACCCCAAAACGTAGTTCTCCTCTCTGGCCACCTTCCTCCTGCCAAAAATCCGCCCACTAGTCCCGTGAAGAAACCAGGACGTCCTTGTGCAGTTAAAGACTGTGTCAAACTGTGCTAACACAAAGTGGGTGGGAATTAAGGTCCCACTGACATCCAGCATTTTTCTCATTTTTGACAATCTGACTAATTTCAGATTAATTTGGTATCTTATTGTGCTTTGTTGTTCGAGTTTGGTTTTTATTTTTACTACTCTACTTAAATTTATGCATGTTTCTGTTTGATTAAACACCAAATATTAACTACCCACAACTACCCAGAACTCACATCTCTGGATCCACTCCAGAAAATCCAGGAATTTGCACTCCTGTTTCTAGCTGGCCCCAGATACCTGGCTCAAGACTCAGGACCTTCACCTTGAAGGAACACATGAAATCTGTAAACAAAAGTCAGAGAACTGTTTTTGGTCAAAGCCAGGAAAACAAAGGTTGTTCCCCCGCTTGTTTGTGAGCTGGAACCATCCTTTGTGTCCCTACTGCCATCACACACCTCCCTCTCGCTTTCCTCTCTTTAGTCACCTGCTGTTTGTTGCTTAACAGCAACATTGCAGGAAGCATGAATATTCTCTATGATATTTATTTATACAGTCTCTAATCTCTTTGGCATTCTAGGATGCTTAAAATTATCTTCCAATTCTCAAAGAACTGTGAGCATCATCAACAGCAGTGATAGCCACTCAGACACCTACAGTATCTCTTGGCCACAGCCAGGTTACTATTTTTGGAGGAGTTATGACACTTCATTGTGGGTAATGGCTCCAGCAGGTTTCAGACGGTGGCACCTCACCCCAGGAGTTGTACCCGTCGGCTGTGCTGCCACAGCTGACTACATCCCCCATCACCAGCACCGAAATATTTCAGTGTGCACATGGGCAAGCCAAGGGCACACCGGGGGTGGCTGACGTTGCCCAGGGTTGATGCGGTAGCTTTTGGTTGTGAGCAGCCACAGTCTGGGTTTGCAAAGTGGCAGTGGGGAGAAGTGTAAGGCAGGAGGGGAAGCCACCGAGAGCCTCTGCCTGGGGTAGCAAGACCCCAGGACACGCCGGGACGGGGCTGTGAAATCCCCTCCAGCACTGAGGTCTGCGCCCGGCCCCCCTGAGCTCTCCACCATGGGCTGAGGATCTCGACGCTAACGAAAGGGCGCAGTGCAGGAGGAGGTGAGGAGGGGACGGGGAGGAGGAAGGAAGCAATTAAAAATAGAGGAGGTGGCTTGTTTGGATCACTGCTGGGGGTGGAAATTGTTCCGGAATGCTGTGAGCACAGTAGACATTTTACTCCCATGAGCTGTCTCATGGCCTTTGAGAGACAAGGCCCTCTATTACTTCTTTATTCCCATTCTCCTAAATGATTGGATGCAGAACCAGACCTGACACAGTGTCTTTAAATGTCATCTAGGGTCTGATCTCCATACCACAGAGCCCAGCAATCCTCTTACCTAGCAGTCAAGATCTGGACACCACTGTGAGAAGGTACTGCAAGAGAATAAAGAATTTCAGGGCAACCAGATGAAGTAAAGGGACAAACGGAAGAAACCGGGATGTTTAAGGCTTTGCCTTCAGGGGCAAACTGGCACTGATGCTCCAGGATGACCCTGGATCAGCATCGTTTTAGCTCTTCCAGAATCATTTCTTGGAGAAGAGAAGGGCTTGCTCCTGCGATCAGGGAAAACGCTGCTCCACACCAGAGGGGGAACAGAAGGGTATCGCTGCCCAGCCCCACGTCCCTCCGTAGCGGCGTCAGGGGGTTAAACGGGGGCCTCAGCGGGGTCTCCTCCTCCCCGCAGCTTCTCGCCTCGCTGTTGCACGCTGTGCGGCGAACACCCGCGGCGCTTCCTTTGCTCGCAGCTCTGCCAGGCGTCTCCTCGGGCTGCGATCCAGGGGGCAGTTAACACACGTGCTCAATTTGAAGCACATCAGTAGCGTTACTCAAGCGCCCCAGTGCCTGGCTGCCTCAGGGCCTCTTTGCATATGACAAGTGCAATGTTCTTTGGTGGCTGGGACAGGAAGGGCATAATTTTGCATCAGTTACTAATTTTGGAATCAATTTGTAGCGTATGAGGAAGGGAACATCTGCTGGCTGAGGAGGAGCTCGTAGTGCATGGCCACAACCCTCAGCAGAGGAGAAACCCGTCGCACATGATGGTGTCTGACAGCGATAGGACGGAATACAAATTCAAACCAAACAGATGTGCCCTGGGGTGATCCGAAGCGTGTGTTTTTGGGGTGGTTCGGAGCTGTTTTGTCCCATCTTGCAGCGTCCTCGCAGCGGCTCGAGGTCAGGCAGCCACCAGCCAGGAGCAGCACCTGCGGCTGCGGTGCGGGGGCGAGCAGGGCGAGCAGGGCCTCCCCAGCACACGCACGGGCAGCAAGAAAAAGGAACTCACCTAGGAGAAGATGTGCAGAGTCATCACCGCAAGGAGCTTTTCATCACCCTCGTCAGTCCAGTCGCAGCCTGACTAACAGGAGGTTAAGCCTATATTTATTGCAATTTATATAAATCAACAAGATCTCATGAAAGACAAACAACTAGCCTAATTGCTCTAGGGACAAATTCCTTCTGACATACACATCTGATAGCATCAATTACCTCACAAATAGACTGATTCAAATGCTGTAGGTGTTTTCAGAGGTGAAAAACACTATGGGAGGAGTCCAGTGCTGATGCTGAATACACGAGCAAAGCACAGGCCTGGAAGGGACTGCATCCATCACAGAGCCTGCTCCGCACACTCATGGGCAGCAAAGACCACAGGGTATCCCATTCTCGTGTTCCCTGCACACCACAGTACCAAAAGCCTTCCAGCATTTTATAGCAAACCTCAGACCTGTAGTAAAAACTAAATAAAAAGCTAGACCGTTCCACAGACAGAGCAGGATAGAAAAAATACACTGCCATGTCAAGGGCTCCTACAGTGGCGGACAATGTATTGAATAAAACCCATTTTAAAATGCATGGGGCCCTCTTCTCTGTGACCTTCTTCATGTAAACCGTTCTATCTCTATCAGTGTGCTTGAAGTTCAGGTGCAGACAGGCTCACGTTCATTAGCAGGTCAGCAAGAGGCCACAAAGTGCTGGAGGAGAGTGATTTTCTTCCCAGCGATGATCCTACACCAATTATATCCCGTGTCGTTTGGGGAGCGAACCTCCTTGCTGGTGCAAAGCCACCACGACAGCCCGTCCACGCCGTGGCCTTGCAGGCAGAGCGGTCCCCAGGCACCCGCAGCGTGCGCCCTGCAGGAGAGGGGCTGCACCCACAGAGAGTGCTGGGTACACCGGCACCCAGCAGCCCCAAAAAGCCTTGCCTGGGGCAAATTTGCCAGGTGGCCAGGGTGGCTTTTGCACAGTGCCACTACAGGCTGTCCTTCAGTGTGTCCTGCATCTGTCCTGAAAGCCGAAGGAGAGGCAGAGAGCTGAAGGTAGCGGAGAGCTGAGCACAGGGACAAGAGGAGCAGATCCGCAGTAGCGTGGGCTTTCTGCAGAGCTCGGCAGCTGGGTGGTAGCAGGAGGCTTCGGGCTCTTTGTGCCAACCAGACTCAAGGGCGTGTTGCTGATATTTGTCGACCACGCTGGCTGGACTAAGTCATCGTGGCTGTGCGAGGGCACCAGAGGCTCCTCCGCGGCTGCCAGACTCCACATGGCTGGGACATGGTCTGGCCACTCACCGCTGCTGGCCGGTTATTAGGGCCCCCCCAGTCATTACAGGCAGTTGCAGTTTTTCATTTTTTGGTGTTTGTGGCTTTCCAGTTCGAAGTGTCTAGGTGTTTTTTCATCCTTTGACACCAAGGGTGTGTTTTACATGCCTTGCATTCCTTGGGGTGCAGCAGAAAGGCTTTGGTGAGCGTTTGAGGGCTGCAACATAGCACTGGAGGGCTGGCAAGGGGAGAGGAAGCCAAGCCTGGTGTAGCTCAGCACAGGCTGCTCGGAGCAGCCTTAGAAGGAAACCTTCCCATCAGCTATGCCACCTTTCTCCTTGAGGAGAGTTAGGTGTTTTGATGGTGAAGAGTGCAAACTAGCATTTGTGCCACACAGACCATGAAGGGACTGACATCCAGATGAAATTCAGACTAACAAAATGGTTGGTGTAAAGGTGTAAGTGTTGACATACTCTCCAAAGCAAACTCCTTAAACTGTTGCTTGGCCTCATGTCAATCCCAGAGGCTATTTAGATCAGGCTGTGTGTTACAAAATCTGCATTAGCTTCCAGCATTTGCTTTCACCTCAGAGATCCACAAGTCTTAAACAAGCAAAGAGGAGGCTTTGAACAGGGATGGCTTTACCACCCAGAAGATACATATAGATGCTAGATCATGGATTCACAAGAGTGAAACATTTGCAATAGAAAAATCCTTAGTGTCAGGGAAAAAAAAAAAAAAAAACAGATCCTGCTCCTGCAATCACCCACCCCATTCTGCTTAGGATGTTCCACTTCTAGCCCCATGAGGATAGGAGCATATTCAGATAGCTCAAAGTCCCCCCAATGACCTTGCATCTTGTTAGCATTTCCCTACTTGGTGCCTGAAAGGTCTACAAGGGCACTTTGCACTGCCTATTGACTAGTCATAGTCCTGGATGAAACTGGAGCCACCTGAGTATCAGCCCTTCTATAGGGCTAGTAGGGACTTAATTTTAGGGATTGAAAATCCCTGTGAATTTTTTCAGCATCTGTCCCAGTCTTCTCAGTGAGTCTCACTCACCCACGCTAGCAAGAGAGGAGTATAAAACAAGAGGAGGAAAAGCTAAACAGGAATTAAGATAACTTATTTTCAGAGTAAGAATAGAATGAGGAAGAAAGTAAAAAGTAAATAAAATAACTAGGAAAAAAAAAACTACAGGAGTATTTAGCAGAAAAAGAAATATGATAGAGCTTGGAAAAAGACAAAATCCTTTTTATAGTAGAAAGGAAAAGGCAAACACATTTACAAAAGCACTTCTGTTTCTGTGAGAATTAACTGCCAAAATGAATACATCTCCTGTACTCCTACAGTCAGAAACCACATAACCAGGAGGAATAGCTGTAACTGAGGGAGGGACAGGCTTGAGCTGGGAAGGACCTGCAATTTCCATCTTTTTCCTGAGACCTGAAAAGCCTACAGCCAGCCCCAGGTAAAACACTGGGAAACAGACCGCGAGGCGTATGGAGCTAATTGGTCCTGATTCAAAAGGACTAAAAATAAACCCTGGGAAAGCCCTCAGCAAGCGACACGTCTCCAGAGGCCGCTGACTCAGCCAGAAGCAGCACGACACAGACAAACGGGGAGGCAAGACCATCCCGAGCAGAAATCTCATTACAGCTACTTAGCTATTCTTACTACCCTGCCTTCTATTTACTGCCCCTCGGGCTTAAGCAAAGAACATTAAGAATGAAATTAAGAAACTAAAAATGTAGGCTCAATGTCTGAAAAAAATCTTTCTGACGCAGCAAGATGCCCGGGGAGAAACGAGGAGGCAGAGCAGCCACGGGCACCATCCTGCACCAGCCCCTTCCGCGGGCGCAGAGAAGCCCCCGGGGCTGCTCTGCCTCCCTGCAGACCCCCGGGCTCCTGGCAAAGCCACCAGTGGTGGCACCGGGATGCACGACCTTGGCCACAGCACAGCACCTTTCTCGTGGCAGAGGCAAGGCTGAGCAGGCCCCTGGCAAGAGGTGACGCCACCCCGTGTGTCCCCAGGCCAGAGCAAATAGCAGATGAGAGCTCCCGGGTGCTGCTGACAGCTCTGCCCCATGTCCCGTGGGACAGCAGGGGACCCTCAGCAGCTCCCGGACTCTCTGAGGGAAGGGACCTGCCTGAGGCACTTTCCCTCGCTGCCTTGGCCCTTCAGTCGCTGGTCTCACAGCCCCCAGCAAGGGGCAATGTCCAGCAGGAGGCCAGGAGAAGACACCCGCACGTGGGTCACAAGGTCTCCATGCAGAGCAGCAGAGTCGCTACCGACCCTCCAGGCTTGTGCCGTGTCCTTTGCGGGAAGGAGACGGCCACGTCTTACTCCCTGGTCAAAAAAACCTGCTCCTCTCTGGATGGAGAGCTCCAGGACTTCAGCATGAGGTGCCCACGTGCATGAGCTGCCCTCAGCTGCCCCCTCTTCTCCCCCTGCACCCAGAAAGTCTGGCCACAGAGGCACAGGACCCGTCAGGAGCGGCCGTATCGCAGCGCTTAGCAGTGAAGCTCTAGCGTATGTTGGTCCAACCAGCAGCTTATTGTTTCTGATCTAATACTTCTTCTGGCCCGCTTCAAAAAAAAAAAAAAAAAATTAATTAAAAATGCTGGACTCCTTGCCCCAGTAACGGAGAACAAATCCCTTCCCATCCTCCCATCCCCACTACTTTCGTTTCCAGCAACAAAAACTTCACCAAGAGCAGAAAATACCAAGAGCTAGCACCCAGCCTGACGGCGCAATTAGAGGCTGTCATGTGCTATCTGTCCTCTAATTTGCTACATTGGCATAGACATCTGTGTTGGTAATTATGCACATAGTGGGATCTACAGCACTGCACATAGCCGCTAGCATGAGCAAAGAGCCAAAGAGCAAGGCTTTGCAACAGTGCAGCTGGGTGAAAAAATTGGCACAGCTAGAAAATGTCACACAATGTGTATCAGTGCCTCCCTATGGAGGACTGGTGGGAAAGGACTACAAATATCCACTTTGATAAACAAGAGTCACATATCAAATGTATAAATAATAGCATCTTTGTTCACTTTTTCATCACTTCTGCTATTGCAATGTTGCCCTCTGGGCAGAAGTGGTGTCAGAGACGTTTGGTTTTATCTTTGAGATGGGAAGCGCGGGTAGGAGGAAGATTCTTTTCTGAAACCCGCATTAGCAAAGTAGCAGTTGCCGCTGGGCTTAGCTGGAGATACATCCTACCCAGAGAACCAGTATTAAAATCTCAGGTAGCTCTAACCCAGGGAAGGCAGCGAATCTGTGAGCTCTGCAAAGCAGAGTGCATCTCCAGGTCTCACACAGACAGTCCTTCAGTAAAGCATTTAAGCTCCTGCTTGACTTCCATTACGTGCTCAAGCTCCCACAAAGGCAAGAACAAAGGATCTGCACTTCTTGATCACGCCAAGACCCCTCTAACCTGCTGTCTCGTTTCTGCCACTGGCTACTAGCCCCAAAGAGCAGAAAATTTGCTGCCCGGGATTCGCCAGCTGCAAGATGAGAATACCTTTTTCTAGGCAAAAACATTATGCCCTGAAGACTCGTTATTAGCAGCAAAGGATGTCGATAGGCCTCTTCTTCTGACCACGTTTGTGCCTCAGGGCCTCGGTTTCTACTGCCAGGCATCTCCTGTAGATGCTTCCTCCAATATGAGGCAAGTATTTTGCAAAATAGTTGCAAATCACCAATACAGGGGCAGGAGAACAGAGCTCTGATCCTGTAAAAATGCAAAAATGGGACACCCAGGCCTGGAGGTTCATGAGCGGCAACAGAAATAGTGCTCTGTCCTAGGCTCTGGGCTGACTTACTGTCATCGTGCCTGACCCCAGACAAAACAATAATTTTATCTGTGCCTTTTTGCCATCTGTAAACCTAGGATAATACTTCCATTCTCTGGAAAAAGATCCTCCCCTAACAGTGTCCTGCTAACTACAACACAGTACAGTGATTTACAAAAGGGTGAGAACCTCATTTTTGTCTCTTATCTGAATTGTTAAAATAATTAATTACTTTTAGGCACTTTTAATTAAAACGTGGCCATATTACTGCTTTTGTTTAAAATATTTACACTGAACCAATCCACTTCACCATCCTGAAAACAGCAACGGTTGCTGTCTTTGATATTCCCTTTCCATACTATCTTGGGTAAGTTATCTGGGTTACATATTGCTTATTTTTATATACTTATTTTATATACTTCAGTGGTCACTCGTACTTCTGCAGGTCAAATCTTTATAGCATTTTTTTTTCCATTCCCAGAAACGACACCAAAGTATATGCGCCAACTGCAGTTGTCCAGCCAAATTACCATGAATCACCTTCAGCTAGGAAGCGTGATGGCGACGGTTCAGTTTTCAATCACCGGTTTGGTTCCAAGCTGAGCAATAGGAATAAGGTTCCTATTCTTCCACTTTAGCACCCCAGGCTGCATCCAGAGCTCACTCAGGTCGTGCTGCTGGTGCCTCGCAGGTGACTTGGAGACTTCCCTTTGGGCATGGTAGCAGTTTGCAAGTGATGTTTGTGGGACACTAACTCCTCCTGTCGAGAGGAGAGCACAGAAGTCAACGGCAGTGTCCTCCGTGCAGCCTGGAGGCTCTGCTGACCACATACCCACGCTGATGTTTTTCTGTTGCACTGAGATGCCAAGGGCAGAAAACACACAAGTGATAGAGGATGGGCGCAGGGAAGTGGTACCTTCTGCTTTCTCTTTTGTTCAGCTAAATGTAGTCAGTGAGCACTGATTGCACCTGCACAAGACCACAGCAACTCCTTTGCGACAATAGACTTGTTTTAAAAATATTAATATTTAAATGTACTCGCATTCTTTTCTAAGCAGCTATGGCTCAGTGTCCTCTGCCAGGAGCGGAAACGGCTGGAGACGCCACATAAACATCAGGAAACCCCCAAACCACAAACAGTGTCCGGGGACAGGAGAGGACCTCGGCATCTGAACCACCCTCTCCATTTTCCTGCCCTCTCCATGCAGGGCAGATGCCCTGGCTCTACTGGCTCCCATTTCATATCGGAGTTTTCCGGCGGGTGACTGAGCTGGGGAAGCTGCCAGGCTGTAGAAATGCCATTTTTTGAACACTTCCACACGTATGTGTGGTCTTCTAGGGAGGACTGACCCTTTCCCAAAAAGGCTGGTTATTGCAGAGGCGGACGGCAGTGGTGGCCCTTTATTTTCTAAATTCTAAACGAGCGGACAGTCGTACGTAGTCGCAACAGTAGAGGGCAGCTCCACCCTGCTCAACCCAGCAAACGCAGCCGGCAAGCGGCCGCCGTCGCGCGCTGCGTGCCAAGGGGAGGCCGGTGCTCGTGCTCGTGGAAATAACCCAGAGGACGAGGGCGGGCGCCGCCTCCTGCCCTTGCTCCTCGTCCTCAGCGCCGTCCCACAGACCACGGCCAGGCCAGAGCCTTTGTCTTCAAAGAAAATCACTGACCCGCTGCGGGAAGTCACTGTCTGAGCAACTAACTGAGTCGCTGCAGGGATGAGGAGGGGCCCGCGGGCTGCGGGTGGCCCTCCGCAGGCAGCAAGCAGCCAGAGGGGCTCGGGGCAGCCCGCAGGGCGCTCGCTGGCCACCACGAGGTGGGTAAACTCTGTGCCACTGAGGATGAGGTAGCCACCATTCGCCTTCACCCGCTGCAGCGGGTCCAGCCGCCGAGGCTGCCACGGCCCCGCCGCCACCGGCCCTGCCCAAATACCAGTGTTGGGATTGACGCGAAAAAGTGAGACCCGTCAGCATTTCCTCACACATCACAGAGCAGCAAGAAAGGGCCTGACCTTGTTAAAAGGGTATTTTCCGCAAATCCTTTTTTTTTCAGTAAATAGACTGGGGGAAGCCTGGCTTTTGCAGAAACAAGAGTGATGAAGGTCAGTGACAGAAATTTTAGCCCAGAATAGATTTGTCTCCTTTCTCTTCCAGTGCTTGGGACTCAGGCAATTTGTTAGGTGACGAGCACCCTCAGGGGGAAAATAAGTGCAGACTTAAAGCCCACGCTGCCTTCAGCGATGGCTGCGCTGCCTTCCCAATCACAGAGCTGGGCACATCCCGCAGGAGCCCATCTTCTGGCTACAGGTGGTTTCTGTCTCTCTCTCCTAAAGTCAGTCTCGGAATTTAAACCCTGGCTTCCAGAACAAGTTATCTGCATTGTGGGTACCTCCCAGAAGGCTCGGGCTCCAGGAGAAGCCAGATGGCAAACACAGACCACAGCCACCGTATTTTCATCTGCAACATACATTCTGACTCCCTCAGCCCTTGCAAAAACCAAAGGAGTCTGCACCGATTTTCCACACCTCAGCACTCTGAAAAGTCAGCAGGGAAGGGGCCCCTTGAAGCATGAACAAACTGAGAAAAATAATTAACGATGACCATTAATTTGGCAACCTCTGTTGCTATTTTGCACAATGAGGATAGAAAAGCAACTGTAGTTTCTTGCATTGTTTCTCTGCTATGTTTATAAGAAAACACGGGGGAAGGAGAAAGTGCCAGAAGAGCGGATCATTTAGGGGGAGGTGTCATGCGTGACAGTGGAGTTAGGAGCGTGTCACATATATGCTCCTGGTTTGGGCCATGGCAGGAGAGTTTGGCCATGTGCAAACCAA
Source organism: Nothocercus julius (assembly GCA_013398735.1). NCBI lineage: Eukaryota > Metazoa > Chordata > Aves > Tinamiformes > Tinamidae > Nothocercus > Nothocercus julius. The sequence continues at coordinate 374,609 of VZSV01000171.1, read as the reverse complement.
GATGGAGCACAGCCTCGGGAAGCACCCTGAAGCTGCAACACTTCGCCATCACCTCCTGTGGCACCCACAAGATTTTTCCTAATACAGGCCAATGTGATGCTTAAAACCCAGGACGTGTGCTTCTGCAGCGTTAGATATCTCACAATATTTGGAAAATGCTGAAAAGTGAGGACTTTCATTTCACGGTTGCAGCAAGCCCCGTGCAGATCTCTAACGCTGCTGTTCCAGTACATCGTGCTGCTAACAGGGGCGCATGGGAAGCCCTCCCGTTGATCCTCATTTGTGCCAGACTGGCTTTTGCTGACTGCAGCTGCAGAGAGTCACGGCAGCAATCTCTCTAACTAACCACTGGGCACACACAGAAGGGCTTTCAGGAAAATGCTACTCCTGCTAGGCAGACAGCGATGGCCAAGTTTGCCAAGGCCCTCCGAAACGCTCTCATTGCAATGGAGCAGGCGGCCCTTACCTTGTGCCAAGGGGGCTTGCCCAGGCAGGCACTTGCTCTGGAAGGTTTTGTCGCACAACAGATGAGTGTTTGTGTAAATATCACAAAACTGGAATCTCTGGGGCATGGCTATAGGCTTGCCTGCATATCCACCTCCACACCTCATCCGTCTGCCCAGGCTGAGCCCCAAGGCAGATACTCTTTGTGTTGTGCCATGTGCTGATCGTCCAGACCAAGGAACTTGTCAGGGTGTCCTAAGTCTCCCTCGTACCTCCACGTGCCTCATTTTCCTTCCACTAGAGGAGAGGCAGGTGGGAATGGTGCCTACCCATGACTCATTCAGAAATGCAGTTAGGGGCTACATGACTTCCTTGGACCAGGAGCTGGAGTCATCTCCCAGATCTCCTGGTTTAGTCCTGCCCCCCAAGTGCCTCCCCTTATATACTGGACCTGAGCGTGCACTGGTGTGAAGTGGGATTTCCCTGGTCTCCCACTCTGAAACCAGGGTCTTGGCTCAGTCTGTAACCAATAGAGAGAACCACAACCTTTCCCCAAACGCCCACATATCCCCCAGCATCGTCCAGCTCCCGCAGTTTGGCTGCAGCCCTCTGGAAAGGCTGGCACAGGCATTTCCTGCACACTGGCTCCAGGGTCCTCATAGTCCTTCTTTACCTCAGGCTGATTCCTAGGGCAAGAGGCACCAGGGATGAATGTTTATACCTACAAGCCGAGGTCCCACGGGCCTTTTGTGTGCAGTAAGAGTCTGGCTGTGAGTGACAGAACTGCCTGTGGCATCACCGTGCTGCGCCCGTGGGGATGCCGTCCTGCCACGGGGAGAGCCAGGACACAGCCAGGGGCCGAGCCAGGACACAGCTGGCTCCGTGGCCGTGGGGCTGGCATGGGGCTGCCGGCCCACGCTGGCCTCCGCAGCCCTCGCGGATCTCCATCCGCGTTGGAGAGTGGGAAGACACCCGCAGCAAACTCCAGCAGCTTTTGTTTTCCCAAGCAGTCCTGGAACCTAGTCAGCGATTTGGACTGAAAACTCTCCGCGTGCTTTTCAGCGCCGTCCTCGGTGCTGCAAAGAGCAGATCCGCATCCCAGCTGGGAAGGGCGAGACAAGGTGGCCCCTCCAGCAGCAAGCGGAGATCAGCTGAGAGGTTGTGATTTCCTCCCTGAGGTCAGGGGGAGCTCTTAGGCCTCTCAAGGGCTCCTTCTACACTCCTCAACCCCCCACTCAACCACACACCAGCAAAGAAACCCAGGGCAGCGGCTCAGACACGACCAACCCTCGTCTGCACCCCGATGTGCTGATAGCATTGGGCACAAACGCGCCCTCCAAACTCGTGTTTCTGTGGATCTCCTTGAGGTTCTGTTCGTGCCATTTCCATAACGCCCCAAGTCAGAGACCTTTACGTTTTTATAGGGGCTCTGTTCATAAAGCACCAAGCTGCTTCCACATGGACGTCATCGCCCATAGGCTGAGCGGAGAATGAATTTCCATGAGTCATTAAACTCTTTCCCCTGGAGAGGCTCTCGCTTACATGCCGGAGGTGCGCGCGCCTCCAACAGAAGGTGGGAAAAGGAAGTTTTTAGCTCTCAAGTGTAAAATGAATGTTCGATAAATAGAATCATTTTTCAGACAAGCAAATGCAGTGTTTAAGTCACCGGCGCCCTGGGGCTATTTACTTGACTGTGCAATTGGCAGCGCGTTGTGCATAGCAACTCCTGAGCTTTGTTCTGCACGCGGCGGGTTTGCGCTTGAGCTCTTCTCCTGCCTGCCTCTTGTTCTTGTAAATAAACATGAGGCGCAGGCTGGCGCTGCGGGACCTTCCCCGTGCGGGAACGCCTCGCACGGAGGCGGCCCGAGCCCAGCCCTTGCTACGCACACACCCTGAGAGCACCTGAACAGGGAGCTATGGAGGAATCACAGAATCACAGAACAGCTGAGGTTGGAAGGGACCTCTAGAGATCATCCAGTCCAACCCCCTGCTCCAGCAGGGACACCCAGAGCACGGGGCACAGGGTGGCAGCCAGGCGGGTTGGGAAGATCTCCAGAGAAGGAGCCTGCACAGCCTCTCTGGGCAGCCTCTTCCAGGACTCTGGCACCCTCACAGGAAAGAAGTTCTTCCTCACATGGAGGTGGAACTGCCTGTGTTTCAATTTGCACCCATTACCCCTTGTCCTGTCAAGTTCACACTCGCAGGTGAAGTTTGTTGCTGCTGTAGCTTGCCCCTTGGGGACGTGGGGGAGAAGTCTTTGGACGCCCTTCCACAGGGGAAGGATGGGACAATTCATTGCCCCAACTTAATTAAAGCATTCAGAAGCTCCCCCCCTCCCAGGTCTGTTCCCTTTCCTCTCCTTTCCTCTCCTCTCTTCAGGACCAACATGCGGGCAGGGAATATGCCAATCCATAGTGTTAACCAAGAGCAAACCTGCATGTTGAATTAAGGTCCCAATCCAACATGTGCAGTGACTTTGAATTCAGGCACTACTTGCTCGAAGCTGTGGCCTGACCCGGCTGCCCAAGGTTACCTGGGGACTCGTGTGCTTCCCAGGGGGAGGGCGGTTTGCTGAGGTGGCCCATGCTCGGTCACATAATGTGAACACTCTGCCGGGGCCCAATTCTGCCCAGTTTAAAGGCACATCAGAGCTCCCCGTTTAGTGTAAGCTCCGAGCTCTGCTCCTTGCAGCGGTCCCGCTCGGCATCTCCAGCGCTCAGGGTCAGCCCAGCAGGCAGCTCCTCCCTTTTCATCTCTTCTGCAAATAAACATGAGCATTCACCATGGTTTCATGATGTTATATTTCACAAAGCCAAGGAAAAAATGCACATAGTGTGGACAGGAATTTGGAATATTCTTTTAAATATGCTGTCAGCCCTGTAGTGGTACTCATTAGCTATGCCCATACTAGCAAATGAAGTTAGCCTGTGCCAGGTAAGACTCTTCCAAGCAATTCCTGGGAGTTAATATGGGCCCAGGATCCTTCCCAGTCAATAGCTGGAGTGCAGCCAACCTGCCTTGAGGGACGGAGAGTTTAATCACACCGGCATGGGCCGCCTCGACCCAGCTGGCCATGGAGCCAGAGAAGAGCCCACACCCCGAACAAACATATGTGTGAGGTTTGGCATGTCATGTTTGTGCGAATCTTTGTGGAGAATAAATGTGTGGGAGATTTCTCCTCCTCCCTTCTCCAGCCCATAGCAGCGGTGTGGTAAACTGAGGCAGCTGCACCTCCCCAAGCTTGCGCTGCTTCACCATGTCACTGCTTTGCACGAGAGACTGGGAATAAACATGCTGACTTCATCTCTGACCTTCACTGCAGGGTTTGGTTGGTTTGTCTATATTGGCAAGACCATCTGTTTCAAGCGGACCTGGGATCTTTTGATGGGGACCTTCCAAGTGGACCAAGTGGACCTGTTGATGTCAACCAGAGCATCCCATCCTCCTGCGCCGTGGTGAGTGCCAGGCAGCCCATGTCCTCGCGTGCGGTGTGGGCATCCCGCGGGTCCCCACGGGCGCTGTGGCTCCTCTCCGCGTGCCCTTCTCTGGAGCGGGGCTTTGGCTCTTCGTGCGGACCGTCTCACAAGCAGCCAACCCGCGCGAAGCCTCCTTGGCTGGCTGCCCGGGAGGTGAAGGTCTGTGGCCCAGGTGCCCGGTTCAACCGGTCCCCTTCCCTCCGAACAAATCTACCCCTTGCTTTGGTGTCTGTGACCCAAAACAGCAGGGAATCAACAGCCCTTTAACCCTTCTCCACACGAGTCACCTTGGCATGATCTCCCACGTGTGAGCTTCAGAGAGGACATTATGAGGATAGCTTGGCAAGGAAAGCCTGTATTCGGCTGTTCTGCACTTCCTTATGCTCTGTTGGCGTCGCTCTTTGGTAAGCGTCCCTCTCCCGCTGAATCACACCTCTCCAACCAGTGATTCACACCTTGTTCTTCCTTTCCCTCCACTTCGTGCAATGAGATCCTGCCTAGTTTGAAATCTCGTTAGCTTAATTTAAGAGGTTATTTTACGAGGAAGACTGATCTATGCCAAAGCTAACACAGGAAAAGAACTGTCATCTGTTTACTCTTTATGAAGTGTTATTGCTATTCCAAAAAATGCACTAATGTTTTATACAAGAAAAAGACACGATCCAGCAGCAATAAAGCTTCTTTACAGTCAGGGTATACTCTAGATAACTTGCTTCACATCAGATAGTTTGCTGGCATATAGCAGGTTACTTCCCTGCAGCTCGTTACATATGTAATGCCTGTTTGCAGGGCTGAAAATCCCTCAAGTGGGCTGGACACCCACAGTATTCCAGGAGAGGTGGCACTGGCCTCATTTTGGGCAGAAAGAGCTTGACATTCACTTCCCCAGAGCTGCTAAGGACAGGCCTCCTTTAAGCTTCGAGCCCGATGAAGGCGGAGAGCAGTCTCCCAAGCAACTAATGTCACTGTCATGCACAGCCCAACTTGCCAGAACAGCAAGTTTTGTGCTGTCAGCATCCTTGTTCAGTAACCTACACACAGACCCAGTGTCTTCATGGAAAAACAGACCAGAATAGCTATTGCAGGCAAAACTGTTCCAAGATGGGTGTCTGAATAAAGACCTCATTCCAGAATAAAAGGGATTTTAGTCCAAAACTTATTTATTCAGAGCTGGATCCCTTTCTTTTAGAATAGTGAGTTCACATGGGAGTTTTTCAGGAATAGGTTATTCTATTAGCTATTCATGTCCCGGTTCAGGGAGGTGCCGAGAAATTTAGTATTATATTAAAAGGCACATTGAAGTGAAATAAGGAAAAATAAAACATCCTGACATCTGGCATTTAAACCATATGGCTTCTGGTGACCCATTCCTAAACAGTGCCCATCATTTTTGACTGTCATTTTGGGCTAACATCTTCCTCCTAACTGTGCATATTTGGCTGTTGGTTTCCAAGAGAAAGCGGCAGCTTCTCTGGGCAGCAGTAGTTGCAGAATTACAGCACAGCAGGTCCAGGAGCTCCCGTGACACCCACTGCCTTCGGTACCGACAGCAGCCCCCGCGGTTCGGCTGTCTGCAGCAACCACCCTATGCAGCCTGGCGTCTTCTGCACGCGGGAAGAGCCATGGGGCAGGTGGGAGAGGGGGTAAAGGAGACACAGGGAGAGGAGGTGATTTCCCTTGGTAACTGCAAATCCAGAAACTTCACAGCTCACAGCTCTGTAGCCTCAAATAATGAGGACAGGGCAGCAATATCCCTCATAGCAGGAGCCTCAGAGCAGCTTCCAGAATTCCCAGCACATGCATCTCACCCATCTGTTCATCAGGGGCAAGGGACAGCACTGTGACCTCCAAGAGCCGCTCCTGGAACCAGACCCTGGAGGAATTCATAATTCTGTCCATCCGGGACGGAGGAATGAAGCTCAGCAGGAGCGAGCAGGAAGCACAGGCGGGATATGCCCTGCGTGCCAGCCCTGGGCATGGAGGGAGCCCATGGGGTCCCGGGTCTGCATGGTGGGCAGCTCCCCCTCCCATATCTAAGGCAGGAGAGGAGCGGTGGCCCCTGTCCGCGGAGGGCTGGCTGCTTGACAGCCTTGCAATTACTGCAGCTAAAAGCAAAGGCGATTGCAAGTGAGAGCACTTAGCAAACATGCCTGCAGCTTCCCACCTGCCTCCGTGCGGGATCGCAGGTGCGGGTGGAAGCGTGAGGTCTGCAGAATTTTGGGGAGCAGACTCATCTCTGGAGAACCTGGTCAGCAGGTCCAGCAAAGACCCAGGGAAACCTGGAGGTTCCCTCTAGGGCCGGCTGCACGGGAGCATCCCTATTGCCATGACAACGCGGCTGGCCTCAGGGAAGGCAGGAGGGAGGGGAAACCCTTCCTTCCTCCCTGAGGATGGTCCCTTCCTAGAAGGGAAACCTGGACGTTACCACCGAAGGGCCCAGAAGGTTTTTAGTTGGCGGTTTGTAACAGACTCTGCAAAATCCACTCTAGCTAGGAGAAAGATGTGACGGGGAGGGAAGGCACAGATTCTGACCAGCCACTTTATGCCCTGGCATTGCCAAATCTTGGGAAAATGTCGAGGCTTGTGGATAATACCTGTCTTCTCAAGCCTCACAAATGCTGGGCTCCTTATCTAATTTACTATCACATTAAATGTAAAACACCAACTTACTCTTTTATAATCTCTCCCGGGGGAAGCTAAACTGTTGTAACATCCTGGAAGATTTGCTGTGCACGCTAGAGGTTATTCCCGCATCGCCGGCGATGTCACGGCGAGAGCTCTCCAAGCTAAAAATACAGCAGCAGCAGCAGCAGCCATTTAGAAACACTAGGCTCCCACCTGCACGCTGACAGCCGAGTCCGTGACCTTCTGCGAGCTGCTCCCAGCACGACGGATACCCGCCGGAGCCTGTCCCAGCCTCTCCGCAGCGCATGCACAGCCGAGGCTCGTGTGCTGCTGCTGGTGTTTTAGTAACAGCTTTTCCATGAGATGGGGTCCGCTGGCAGCAGCCGGCATCTCTGGGCATCCAGGGCCGGCGGGGGAATGGCACGTACTGCTGTCACGTTCATCTTTACCCACCTTGGGCAAAATCCTCCTGGTTTTGCTCATCTTTGGACACTTCAGGTGCCTTTGGGTGTCCAGCTGTGGTATGGGGCTTTGCAAACACCTGCAAAATAGCCCCTGCATTGGAAAGAGTCTGAGTTCATATTTTACTTGGAGGGGAGAAATGAGGGCATTTGGGGAGGGCTACACCTCCAGTCAACCTGGCTATGTCTGTACAGCTAAATAACCGCCCTGACCCCTGCTATGGGGCATCAACTGCATCGTGTCCATGCCGCTTAGTGCTAGCCCCTGAGAGCACATCTATCCTGAAGAGAGCGCCCGGGTCTAACCCCGCACGCAGGATCAGCTCCAGGCCTCGAGCCGCTCCCATCACTCTCTTTGTGCCTGGCGATGCCGATGCAGCCCCTCTGGATGGGTGTGCTCCACCAGCATCGCGCGGAGCTAGCGGGTGTGGGAGCACACCATGCTCAGGAGACGGTCTGGTGCAGCTCAGCATCTACCCTAAGCTCCTCTAAACTCTCTCCCAGCTTCCTCTACCACTGCAACACCCTGCACCAGGCTGCGGACGGAGCACTCCCTGCCAGTGCGGCGGTGCCATTGCCAAGGCTGCTGCACCCTTTCGGTTCCCGTTCCATCTAATACGTGGGTGGTGAGGCACCGCAGCGGCTCGGGGCCCCTTGTGGCCCGGAGCTGTGCCCACAGCTCCATGCCCATCTAAACAGGCACTGCAAAGGCTGGAAGGAGACGGGATGGCTATCCCCACCTTAGCTACTGGGAACTATGGCGCCACTTTTTTAGTGTAGAGAGTGCACAAGGTATAAATAAATATTTTGTAGCTGAAAATATAAACAGCAGAGGGTTGAGCTGAAGGACTAAGGACATTTAATTTCCTCAAAGCTTCTGATTCACTGCAAAAATCTGCATGAGTAACTGGCCTGATCGTCTCGGTCCTCACAAGGCTGAAATTTCTGCTGTCTGGTGACAGGGGCTGTAACATGGGATTTAAGCAACGACCACTGCTCCCAAGGAGTGAGATGGGTAAAACACTCCAGTGTGACCATCAGGACCATGAGGAAGAGATGAAGCAGCAGATGAAGAGAAAGAAATGAATGAAATGAAAGAAAATGCTCTCCAGGAGCAATGTGCATGTACAACCTGCTTCTCTACCATTCTGTAGTTTGCCAGGGCACAGCAACGCCCAGAGCCACTAAGCTGGATTTTACTTCTATGTCTACACTGAAGTCTTGCTTGGCCAGCTCTGCAGTAATGGTCTCCTTGTGGCCTCTCTTCCCTCACTGCTCATTCCAGAGAAATGCTTCTCATGTCTTAGCAAACTCCCATTTGTTCAGTGACTTTCACAAGAGCTTCAGGAATTTTCCTTTTTTTTTTTGTTTTGTTTTGTTTTGTTTCTCCCCACTTCTCCAAATATCAGGTGATACTTAATGCCCATTCTTTCATAGGTCTAGTCATTTTAGATGCTGAATTGATGGAGATGAGAAAGTAACAGGTAGTTATTAAGTCCATTCAGTTTCTATGGTAGCAAAAAGATTTTCCAGAAGGCTCCAATTTGGAGTTGCCACCTCTAGAGCGGTTCCCAGGCTCTGCTGATGGACAGGTCCCTTCCAGCCTTCTCATCGATGTGCCTTTGTCTTCAGGACCTGTCAAACTGCCAGATACAGCTAGTGATGCTGCTGGCTGACAACTTGTCTGCAATATGATCTATGCAGTTCTCCAGTCTAGCATCTCAGCTTGAGAAACTGGTTCAGAGCAGAGGCCACAGGACTGAAGTACTACTGAGCAGCAATTTGGGGGGAGCGTGTGGAGGAATAGTAGATAACACTTGTGCCCCTAAAAGCAGTCTCACTGGTAGAAGGCACTGCCTGAATCTCTATGAGCAAATAGCAGACAGGCTGTCATATTACAAAGATGTGAGAGCCTCAGCGAGAGATGAAATGCTGCTTTTCTTTCTGACATTATGCAGGGCTGCAAGTGCATAATCACATGTTTAAAAACCAGGGAGAGCTTTGCCTTGAAATGGTGCAACTGTTCTGTATGTAAAATTTGGACAAGCTTGAGTTTGCTTCCCCATTAATGTCATTTTACAATGAATTAAAGCATATTGGGTGTCAGGGCTACCGGTATGGCTGCTTTGTTAGCAGAACCGTGTGAGAGACAGCCTCCCCTGGAAACAGCCTACTGCTGTTCTCTCTGCCACCTGCGGTGTCCTCCCAACTGCTATTCTGAGATTTCTACTGATATAAAACATATCTGTTCAGATTTGTGCTGAAATACCTTTCACTGAAACAGCTTTTCTAGATGTAACCAAATATTCTCAGTTTTATTCTCAGCCCTATTGCAATTATAAGCCAAATTAGTTGTTTTCTTGACCAAAACACAAGCTGTCTTTAAGAACTGAATAGTGATGTGCTCTTTGCTCTGTGAAGGGTAAGAAAAACCTTTCTGGAGTCTCACAAGGCTGACCCTAGAGCACATAACATGAAAGGTACCGCTGGATATGAGGAAGGAGCCTCTGACAGCTCAGGAGGGAGGATGAGCAAACAAATTGCAAACTGCTGTTTTGAGCAGATGTGAGGGTGTAGGGGAGGTGTCTAGAACTGAAGAAAGTCAGAAGGAACTGGAAGAGAGCAAGAAGCATGGGTGCCTTCAGTAGCACGGCCACTGCTAATCAAGTTGTGGTATTCTTGCTTTTCTACCCAAGGTGGCTGCTCTTCTGAGCAGAGAGGAACTATTCAGTTCCACTGGAGCAAAACAGGACTCTGAAAGAAGAGTAGAAGAGGATACTGGTACTTTGTGTCAAGAGTAAGCCTCTAAAAGTCAGCTTCTTAAAATATACTTGTCATCAACACCAAAAATTATCACTGCCATGGGTCTAGCCTAAGCTGGTTCTCCCTCTGATCCCCTGGTTAATGTCTCACTCTCCCATGAGTAAGGAAAGACAGTATACTGTCATCAACACCATCCATTCCCCAACCTTTCATCAACACCATTAACTCACCAACCTTACACATAGGCCTTAGGATGAGCGTGCCAAGGAGGTGCACCTCTTTGCACCGATGACAGGGGGAGCCTGGAGACACAGTCCAGGCCCAATGTCCTGCCTCTGACAGCTGGCGTAAGGCGAGATGAAGGCCACCGTATGCATCAACTCACATATTCCTAGGAATCTTGACTAGTGACCACTGCAGTAACACTCACTAGTGTCGTCCTCCTCCCTGCTGGTAGTCTGAGCATTAGCAAGGAACAAAGGCAGGAGGTCACCTCTGACTCCTTTGTGCTTTGGCCTTGCCCAAAGTGATATACAGTTTGTCAGGCCAGGAGCATGTGCTTTCTTTTAATAAAAGTGGTGCTGAAGGAGAGTGGGTCTTTATCCTTTCCCTCTGTAAGCCATCTTCATAGCCTGGGTTTCAAGAGTTAATGGCATTTGCCACCTGCTGCTATTGCCCTACACGTTACTTCAAATATGTCACAGACGAACAGAATAAGTGAGGTTTGAGGGTACCTCTGAAAGACATCTCACCCCAGGATCCAGAGCAAACTGAATATGTCCAAAACTGGAGTCACTACTACCTCTCTGGACAAAACAGAATTTCCTGCACTCCCTATCATTCTTTCACCTAAGGGCCCAGCTCTATCTTCTCTACAACCTCCCCTTAGGTTGTTTGTAGGCAGAAATAAGGTCTCCTTTTTGCCTTTCCTTCCTAAGGCTGGATAAGCGCAGCTCTCTAATATGGGCAGATGTAGCTTGTGCTGAGGATGCATATCAAGTGTGTCATTTGCCCCCACAGCAAAGAAGTGGCTAACACTGGTGTTGCCAACAGATTGAGGGCGTTGAACCTCCTCTGCTCCGCCCGAGTGAGGCCACACGTGGAGCACATTGAACAGCCTGGGCTCCTCAGCACAAGACAGACATAGAATCATAGAATCATAGAATGCTTAAGGTTGGAAGGGACCTCTAGAGATATCTAGTCCAACCCCCCTGCACACGCAGGGTCACCTACAGCATATGGCTCAGGACTGCGTCCAAACGGGTTTGGAAGATCTCCAGAGAAGGAGACTCCACAACCTCTCTGGGCAGCCTCTTCCAGTGCTCTGTCACCCTCACTGTCAAGAAATTTTTCCTTAAGTTCCTGTGGAACTTTCGGTGCTTCAGGTTGTGGCCGTTTCCTCTAGTCCTGTCAGCGGCCACCACCGAGAAGAGGCCGCCCCATCCTCCTCACTGCCTCCCTTGAGGTCCTTATAGACACTGCTCAGGTCCCCTCTCAGCCTTCTCTTCTCCAGGCTGAACAGGCCCAGCTCTCTCAGTCTTTCCTCAGAGGGCAGATGTTCCAGGCCCCAGATTATCCTCGTAGCCCTGCACTGGACTCTCTCCAGCAGCTCCACATCCCTCTTGTACTGGGGAGCCCAGAACTGGACACAGCACTCCAGGTTTGGCCTCCCCAGGATTGACTAGAGGAGCAGGATCCCCTCCCTCGACCTGCTGCAGACGCTCTTCCTAATGCAGCCCAGGATCCCATTGGCCTTCTTGGCCACGAGGGCACTGCTGCCTCATGGTCAACTTGTCATCCACCATGACGCCCAGGTCCCTCTCTGCATTGCTGCTCTCCAGCAGGTCGGTCCCCAGCCTGTACTGGTGACTGGGGTTATTTTTCCCCAAGTGCAGGACCTTGCACTTGTCTTTGTTGAATTTCATAAGATTTCTCACTGCCCAAATGGACATGGACACATTGGAGTGAGGGCCGCAGAGATGATTAAGGGACTGGAGCATTTTTCCAATGAGGAAAGGCTGAGAGAGCTGGAACTGTTCAGCCTGGAGAAGAGAAGGTTGAGGGGGATCTTAGCAATGTGTATAAATAGCTGAAGAGAGGGAGTAAGTGAGACAGAGTCAGACCATTCTCAGTGGTGCTCAGTGAAGGGCAGGAGGCAATGAGCATATATTGAAACACAGCAAGTTCTGTCTGAGCATAAGAAAAAAATCTTTCACTAGAAAATGTTGCCCAGAGGGTCTGTGGAGTCTCCATCCTTGAAGATACTCAAAGGCCAAATGGTCAGGTCCTGGGCAACATGCTCTAGGTGGCCCTGCTTGAGTAGAGGGGGCGAGCTAAACAACCTCCTGAGGTCCTTTCCAACTTCAGCTATTCTGTGGCAACACAATTAGCGTATTTAGGAAAACCCATCCTGCCTGTGAAAGATTTTGCATGCAGAAGACACGAGCACAGAGACAGGGGGGTATTCATCTATGCAGAGCCCTGATGGTAGAATGCAGTTTGCAGGACTGATCTAGTAGCATCCAGCTGTGGGATGACCCCAGGAAAGATCAGAGGCTGCCTCCAGCCTCCATTGAGCCCGATGGCAGAATTTAACAAGGGTCTCCCAAGCACAGCCATGCCATACATCAGTAACTCACCCTCTCTATGGAGCTCGTCCCAGCCTGCTCCTGCACATCAAACGGCTTCTCAACATGTGCCTCTGGTTCAGAGCTTGCCCACCACAGAGGTGCCATCGCAGCTCAAAGAAAATAGTCACAGTGTAGGCTTATAATAGGCTCTGAAGTGGAAGAAACTGTTTTCTCAGCATTTTATTTCAACTAATGTGTTCGAGCTAGTATCACACTGTGTTAATAATGCTGCCCTGGTTTGTAATTCTGCTTTCATGTTGGCTTCATTTTTCTCTTTTTAATGCCTACTATCTAGCCTTCTGTTTTTTAAATGTGGGACGTATTTTTCTGTCTGCTGCAGCAGAAAGAGCTAATTTGGTCCTTCTGTGTATAAGCAACAGGACTGTGAAGTGGAATAGAAGGTGATTTTATCTCTGTGTACGTCCTTGGTCAGATTGACACTAGAATACTGTATCCTGCTGAGGTGCCCATATTTTAAAAAGGACATCAAAAAATGGCGGGGGTGAGGAAAAGAGCCATAAAAATGGCTTGAGAGCTGAAGAAAACCACTTACAGCGAGAGACTTCTAGAGGTCAGCCTCTGTAACTTGTCAAAAAGAAAACTGAGAAGTGATTTGATAATATGTATAAGTATATGTGTGGAGAGAAAATCCGGGATGTTAGGGGGTACTAAAAATTTAGTCTAAGAAAGGCACACAGAGAGCCAGTGATGGGTGGCTGGGAACACACTGAAGTAGAAATTAGGAGAATGTTTTTAGCCATGAGGATGATAACTGTTGGAACAAGCAGGGATGCGGATCCAAAAGCCTACAAGAGCAAGACAAGAATTATGCTTAGTGACCATGATAAAGAACAGGCTCCGTTAATCCCTTTCAGTTTGCCCATTCTCTTCAGCAGTTAATGATGGTTAATTGTCAAGACAAGTTTTGATGCTAATTCTGCATCTCAAGAAAGAGCTTAGGCAACTGAGGAGAAAAAGGATCAAAGGATGAGTTTGCCCAAATACACCTGGGAACTGATAGAATCCAGTTTCATCAAAACAAAATTGCAAATCCCATTTTATATGCCCTTTCTTCTGGTCACTCAACACACTCTCAGACAAAATCCTCAGCCAGGAGGCAGCTCAGTCCCCTAAATTATTAATAATGTTTGTTACATAAGTGGTTGCTCTAAGTTTGGAGACGACATATGGGAAAGGAGATTTGAGGCTCCCAGACAAACACAGAGACAAGGGCAAACTCCATAAGTCTGCTCACACATGGGGCTGCTTCAGGGCCTTGGGCCTAGAGGGTGGATGTAGCTAGTCCATCTGGCTCCCGTATCTCTGCGCAAAAACGTTCTGGTCAGCATGGTCATACCCTGAGAAGCTCTTCTGACTAAGTTGGTTCTATACCTCACATTAGCATTTTTCTGTAAGAGGAAAAAAATGTCATTGAGCTTCTGAAAATGAGTTTTTCCTACTGCCTTCGACAATAAATGTCATGAGCAGCTCAGTGAAGAAGCTCATAAACTCTTGACTTTGGATTATATGAGAAGGGAATACAGGTTGTCATGCCCAAATCATCACAAAAACCATCAAAAAGAAGATTAGTCTGGAAGATTAGCTAATCTTGGGCAGGGGGGAAGTATTTTTAATTTAGTTAGACAAGTGTTACTATGATGGCATCTCAATAACATTTCAAGTCATTTTTCCTGCTAGAGAGTTTGTATTCCTTCCCTTGATGTTTAACAGACATGTCTTATCTCTTAATTTGAGTCCCTTTACCTCTCTCTTACCCACAGTGAAGACAAAAAAGGGTATACCCTCTTCTTTTCTTCCCTATTTTTTCTCTAAATTTTTATAAATTTTCCCTTCTTACATTTTTAAACACCATTATCATAAACTTACAGTTTTTCTCCTTAAACTTCAGCAACCCTCGTTCTGACCATCTTTCTCCACATGTCATGTTTCTCTACCCCGCTTGTATTTCTCACTGCTTTTCTTTGTACCCCCTCATCCATCCCTCCCATCTTCAACAGCAGTGCCAAGGCTGGAGACATCCCCCCGGGAGCATCAGTAGCCAAGATCTGAGCACATGAGACTCTTTTTTCTCCAGGATAGCACAGGGCTGATCCTGATGCCCAGTTTATGATACGCTGTGATGCCCTGTTCCTGATCAAGCCATTTCCTCATCCTGTACATATATGGTTATTATATCCCCTATTGCACAACTCCTCATTAGTAAACATCGACCTTGTAAATGGCTCCTACACATCTGCATCAGAAAAATATCACATGAGAAAGCTGCAATAGAAGCTTTCAATTAAGCTCACTTTGTAAATCATCTGCGGTTTCTAAACAAGCCTGGCTCATACACATTCATCTTCGTTTTTATCATGGTGTATATTTGCAGTCAGCACTTTGCACACAAACTTTAGCCGTTTTAAAGCTAAAGCTGTTTCAAGTGAAAGCCACATACTAAAGAACTGCAGGTTTGAGGCCTGTAATTGTATATAGCCTCAAACTGCCTTAGCTGCTATAAACACAAATTTAAAGGTTGCTGGGCATTCAAAATGACTAGTAAGCTCCTTTTAGCTCTTAAAACTTTCCCAAGCGCTTATGAATCTTGAAACAACTTAGAACACTTTCTTTTCCTGATGATATCTTATTCCCTTAAGGGCATGTTTTTGCAGATGGACACACTGAGGAGGACTCAACTCTAGGAGACAAGTGGTCTTCAGGAATTTGAGGATCAGCAAGATATCAACTCCTTTCTAACTGAGCTCTTGTGCTCTGCAGCCTCTGTGCAGTTAGGAAATTTCAATATTTATTAATCCAGTACAAGCAGCACATCCCAAGGAACTCTAAATCAAAGGAGCTATAAGCTCTGCATACGCAGCTTATAAAATCCAATTCAAGGGAGTTCTGCTGTCTGAGCACATGGGTCTCTGCAAATGCAGGATCTGCACATTCCTCTCCATACAGGAAAACTACATCGAAAAATCTGAGGCTTAAATAAAAACCAAGGATTAAATAAAAATTTATAACGCATCCTGAGAGACTGGAGGAGATACTGAAACATTTGTTTCATAGTGCATAAAACTAGTTCTCAAGGCAAAAAACAGAATTTGTTTCCAGGGAAAAATGAGTTTTAGGAGCACAGCTTTCCACAGACACAAGTGGTGCCCTTGTGCGTCCTGTAGCAAGGGCGGGTTTTGTCTTCGCAAGGGGCTCGCCGAGCGCTGCCGGGCTGCCCGAGGACGAGGCCGGCGCCGGGAAGCGCCCGGCTCGCAGAGGAGCTGTCCCGCAGCAGGGGTCCGGGCAGCTTCTTTCAGCACAGTCTACATCCCATCGCAGGTTCTCGGAGCAGTTTGTCTCTGCATTTGCTATCGAGCATCGAGGACAGCTTGGGCCAATGAGTCCTTGACACTGACTGCCTGTGTCCTTGCTCAACCTCCCATTGCCCTTCTTGCCTCTTCCTTCTGCCATCTCAGCTTGTCTTCTTGACATCCTGTTTTTTTCTGTTTGTTTTTTACCGTAGCCCGGCAGGGCTCCAGAGCAAGCGCCATCACTCACGTTGTGCCTCTGCAGCACCTCGCACCACAGCACCACTGATTTGGCAGAGCCTCTCTGAGGATGTGCTGTGGCCATAGGAAGAAAAATTAGCTTAGCAATATCCCTTTAAGGGGACCTTCCCAGAGAAGTGTAAGAAATTAATTATCCCCCCCCTCCCCTCCTTTCTAGTCCAACTCCTGCCTTGGTACCTTCCATGGACACAGGTGGTGGGACAGCTACGCCTTGCAGTCACTGGATTTCCCCATCCCTGGCCATTTCTCTTGTGTTTGTGCCTCCTGCTGCTGCCATGGGAGACATGTGGGAGCAGGCAGCCTGGCAATAAACGTCAGGCCCAGGCGGAGAGTGGGAAGATTTTTGATCTCTGGCAAGTGACATTTTTTTCATCCAACTCGTGCTTCCAGCTGCCCCTTGGCTGGCCATGGCGGCGCTTCCTTTGTACTGCTCCCTCTGCTCAGAGCAGGCCGTGCGTGGCAAGGAGAAGGCGAAGCCCCCACGCTGCACAGTGCTGGCCTCCCTCGGCACGCTCCCCGTTTGTGGGCACTGCACTGAATGACAAGGCAAAGACACTTCTCACCAGAGGCTCCTGCTGCAGCTGCGTGCAATGTGCAACTAATTCTGCCCCCTACTTCAGTGTTCCCTTTTATGCTGTGCATTTGGCTCAGGGATTGATCTTGTGTGCAATAGCTTTGGTGTTTGAGGTTTCATGGTGAGCTGGAAGAGAGGGACTGGGAAAATAAAAATAATGAGCCTTAAGAAAAGAATCCGTCCATAAACCATGCGGCATTATTCATCCCCAGCAGCTCACTCAGCAGCTGCGATGGCCCTGCTAGTGACCGGCTTTAATTTCTTCCTTGGGCTTTCTGAACAGAGAGGGAGGGAAAGCTGAAAGGCTGGCTGTGTTAAGCGCAGGGGAATGCGCGTGGATTTGCTGCAGGACGCTGCTCCAGCGCACGGCTTCGCTCCAGCGCCGGCCCGGTGCCTTCCCGGGCCGCGCGTCGGGGCACGTGCTGGGGCAGAGCCCTCGGAGCCGCTGCGGGAGAGGGGAAAATACCTCGCCATGCAGTTGCCGCTCTGCTTCCGGAGGACAAATCCTCTGTTCCTGGGTACTTCCCATGAGCAGGCAGCCCGGCAATAAACATTCAGCTCAGGAGAAGGGGCCATGCCCTACCACAGGCCACAGCGCCCTTCAGAATCGACTTCAAACCTCTAGTAAGAGACCAAGGTCGAAGGAGCTTCAGGGGGAGCAAGGAGCCGGCGGGTCCTCTACAGCAGCAGGGGGATTGCTGGGGTCATAGAACACACCAGACCCCAACCAATTCATCTGAGCAGGGGAAGGTCAGGAAGCTGAGACCTCCCACAGCCCAAATCTAGGGACTGGGCTTACTGTGTACCAACAAAACCCACAGCTATGAGAAACCACAGTTTAACCACTGTACAAAGCCGTACAGACTGTGAATCTGTTGTCCCAGGACACAGACCACTTGCGGAGCAGCCATCATTTACATTTTGGTGCATTTGGTGCAAATAACAGCATTTCCCTCTGCCTTCACCAGGAGCACCCACAGCCCCATGTAGGGTTAGCTGTAGATGTGGCTGGAAAGGAGCGTCCCAGGATAAGGGAGATGTGGCAGTTTTCATGCACCACTTCAAGTGCATCACGCAGCGGCTCCTCTCCTGAAAGGGGAATCGGCCCCTTTACGGGGCAGAATGGGGACGTCCTGGTCCCCTTGTGTTGGTTGGAGCACCAGCGTGGTGTCCATACATCCTTCCAAAACTCCACAGCTGGAGAGGAGGGAGCCAAAAGTTATGCATCAAGGAGGAAAATACATAGATAGATAGATAGATAGATAGATAGATAGATAGATAGATAGATAGATAGATAAAAGGTTTCCCAGTTCTGCAGGCAACTAAAAGAGGCCATGCAGCACAGACTTACAAAATAAAGACTAGCCCCAAAAGTCTTTCAGACTCTGCCTTCCCCTCCACCTCCTGAGGCTCAAGTTTGTTGGCAAGTTTTGTCAAGGAGATGCAGATGTGGGGCAATGTCCATCTCTGTCATGTCTACTGACCTGGTCCCTGCAGCGCAGGGATTTGTTGGAGAGACGCTGACCCCAACAGGACCATGCTGATATTACATGACTAGGGATCACATACATGGTGTAACCCCAGGCTGCCCATCAGTCTTCCCACTTCCCAACATACTTCCACAGCAGATACATTTGGCAACTGCCAGGCATGATGACCCTCAGGAAAGATGACTGTGTTTTGGCATCCATGTCCAGGAGAGGGATGTCACAGCAATTTTGCAAGGAAGTATATGTATGAGAATAGACAGAGTGCTAGATGTTCAACCTTCCTTGGGATCCACGCTTAACTCCCAGATTTCTCACGCCTGTCTCCCCCCTGCTAAGGAATCCATTCTCTGCTGTTTTCTGGCAGATCCTACCTAATAAGTACTAGTATCCACAGCTCCCATGCCAGGAGCAAGGTGCACAGCCTTGCTCTTTCCATGCTATCGACAGCCTCGCTTCTCAGGGTGCACTGGTTGAGGGGAGTCTAAACCCAGGAGCTTTGTAGAAAGCAAGGAGGGGATTTAACCATCTCCAGAGGAGAACTACATCACAACAAATTTGGGGATTAACTTAAAATACAACTAGCTGGGAAGAAAAGTCTTTGATATGCAGCTGCTTAGGTCGCTGGCAAGAGGTTGACTTTGGAGTTGAGCTGTGGAAGCCTAAACCAGCGCCTGGCACCTGCTGAAGAGCAGCCCCAGCACAGCAGCATAACTGAAAAACCACAAGGCTGTTCCTGCCCCTGGGGAACAGAAGCACGGTCGCTTTTTCCCACCTTACCTGTAACAAACACCACCAGATACGAAGGGAATCAAATGGCTTTTTTTTTTTTTTTTTTCGCATTGTAGTATTTCTGGTTGCTTTTCACCAAAACACCTTTGTCTTTGGGGAAGGGAGGGTGCTATGAGCTTGCGTTTGTCACTCCTGGATTTCCCACACGTGGCCTGGGTGCCTTCTGCACCCCCAAGAAGGCCCCGAGTTGCCCTCAGTCTGACCATTGACTTGCAGCTGTCGTTGCGAAAGATGAATTAAGGGAAAGCTGAGAAAGAAAAAACCAACCGAAGAAACAGAAACCACTGCAGGAAACCACCTGAGTGTGCACACTGACTGCGAGGGGCTGGGGGACGGCCCGCAGCACGGCGCCGGCTCCTGCAGCTCCCACACCAGCCCTTAGGGCAGTGCGTGGCGAGCGCTGCCACCAAGGCGAGCAGTCCCCTCTGCCCTCCGTTTGGAGCTGTGCCTGTTAACCCGGGCCACTAATATGGTCCCACACAAGGAGACGCAGGCTGCGGCCCCCAGCCTGCAAGAGCGAAGATCATGCTTTGTGACCACGCTGAAGAACAGGTTCAGCTAATCCCTTTCTGCTTCCCCATGCTGCGTCATCACTGCCACCTCATTCATGGAGATTCTGAGAGCGAAGCGGGCCAGGAAGGACCTCAGGGATGGGGATGCTGCAGAGCTGCCCTTGCCGGGACTCTCCATCCTCCCTGTCCACCAGCGCTCCGCAGCAAGGCTCAGCAGTGGCCTCTCGGAGACCTTCTAGGCTGGCGTGTTCAGTGGTACACGCACCTGTAGCTTCATCGTGACACCTGCAGAAAATACCAAAATACCAGGCCCTCAGGGCGAGAGGGAACTCCCTTAAACACAGGCGAGGGTGCCTTGGCTAGTGGTGCAGAGGTAGCCTGGGGAGGCGCGAGTCTGGTGCTAATCCAAGATATGTTCTGGGAGGGCTGAAGGTGGGAATGACGGAGAGAAAGCTAACAACAGGCTGATAGGAAGCTGCACGTCGCTTGGGGAAGAGCTATTTTGGTGCCAAGGTGCGTGGGATACAAAATGAGGGCAG
Source organism: Nothocercus julius (assembly GCA_013398735.1). NCBI lineage: Eukaryota > Metazoa > Chordata > Aves > Tinamiformes > Tinamidae > Nothocercus > Nothocercus julius. The sequence continues at coordinate 354,740 of VZSV01000171.1, read as the reverse complement.
TGCTGGTAGCTTCCATTCAAGGGCTTTCTGGAGACCGAGACTACAGGACGGTGCCACACATTGTGTCCAATGCTTAACTACTCCCTTGGAGAGGCTGCAACTGGGTTTTGCTTCTGGACAGTTCTAGGAAGCAGCACAGAGTGGTACAAAGGCGGCGCCCTGCACACAGTGGTTTGGTGCTTGTGCCAGTGAGGAGCTGAGTGCAAGAGCTGGGACAACCCAGGCCTGGCCGGGCTCCGTGATCACGCGTGGGAGAAAGTCAAGAGACATGGGAAGCAGGAAGCAGGTAGATCCAGTCCATCCCATTACTCCACACTCGCACTGATTGCTGATTCCTCATGGTCGTGCTGTCCATGGAGTTTGCTAGCAGGTCCCAAATCTCTTCCCTCCCTCTTCCTTCCTTCCTCCCTTCCTCCCTTCCTCCCTTCCT
>VZSV01000171.1:328210-354031 GCA_013398735.1 Nothocercus julius | reverse complement strand
CCTCCCTCCTTCTCCTTCCTTCCCATCCAAAACTTCTCAGAAAACAATATCGTTTGTAACCTTGTGTGTATAGACCTTCCTGTTTCCCCTGTAAACAGAATTTCCAAATCACGACTCTTCCCTCGGAGAGCTCCGTGTTTCCCCCGCTTCCTCTGTGCATCCTGCTGCCCGCAGCCATCTCAGTCATCTTAATGAGTTCTAGTTGCTGTTCAGCAACAATATATCTGATTCTCCCATCCTCCCATAGGTTATACAACCAAATACTCAGTTTATTTGCTTGAATATAACAACACACTAGGACAGTGATTTCTTTTGTCCTTGCTTTTTTGGCTACTTGCCATTTGTGGATTATGGAGTAACTGTGCACAGTTCTGCTGCTCTGTATTAAAAAGAAAAGAAACAAACAGGTGCAGGTAGAAGGAAAGATTGCTTAAGAGGATCTGTCCTATTAAAAAGCCTAGAGGAGACTGTATGGTAGCAAAGCACAAAGCGTTGTTTTATATAATGACTCTATAAATACGTTCAAGGACGTAGGATAAATATTGGAGAGCAAGAAGATCTAGAGAAGGCTGTTAGCACAAGATCAGATGCGTACAATTCGAGAACGAACAGGTTCAGATTAGAAAGTAAAATGTTTGCAGACTTTGTGCCAAAGCAGGAGACACCCGGCTACATCGCCAGGCTGGGAACGGCCGCCTCGGTCACTGGGCCCTGTCCCGAGGTGCGGTCCTCCAACCGGCTCCGTTTTCACTCGTTCCTTTTGGGTTTAAGCAGTTTTCCTGCTAGCACCCTGCCAGCATCCCTCCCCTCGCGCCACTTCCCTGGCCCGGACGGGCTGGGCAGCCGGGACCCGGCCCAGGGCGCCCGGCTGCACTCGTGCCCTGCAGCTGCCGCCGGCCTCTCGGAGCGCGTTCCCCAGCGGAAGCCGTCACACACATCGCTCGGGATTGCATCCTGCAAAAGCACGGCTGCCTCGGCAGGCAGGGGGTGCGGAAACCGGCCACGTTCCCAGCCTTCAATAAACCTCAGTGCCCAGGATGCAGAGAGGGCGGCTCACCGGCGCTGGGACGGACAAGCCGGAGCAGCGGGAGCAGCGGAGCTGCTGGGGGCCCAGCACAGTGCTCAGCTCCTCGGGGCAACGACGGGGCCGGTCCCCCCGCGCGGCAGCAGGAATGGCTGGTTGCACACGGCACGGGAATGGATATGTGGGCACAGGGGCCTTTCTTCAGGAGCATAAATTAGGGAAAGGCAAATATTTATTTTACGTGGTTGCGCCATATGTTGATGAAATGCTGATCTGTACAAAAAAAGACACACTGCAAATGAACTCCCCAGAAGCACCTCACATTCACTCGGCTTCGTCTTTTTGAGCCAACTCCCAAGAAGAAAATAAAAGTCCACAAGTTTAAAGACATTTGAAGATGGAAACCAACCTATTAGGAAGTCAAATATGCCTCAGTACAGAGGCGTCTTTTGTAGCACCCTTAACAAAGCTGCCCTGGGGACTGGCACGTTTTCAAGCAGCAAGGCTGGGTGATGAGACCCGTCAGCAGCGACTGCCCTTGGCCTCCCTTGTTCGCCAAGCACTTCCACGCTGTTACATACGTCCTCAGCACTCGCAAGGATGCAGAGACCCTGATTTTATCAACATGCATATTGCAGTGTTGTGAGCAGCTCCTGAAGGTTATTCCTTTCTTTTTGGTGGTATTTATAAACCCCGTGTGGAGTTGCTATGGTATCTGCTCCTGGCAGCCCGCTTGGTATTCAGCGCTTTTCCTCTCACCTTCACCATCCCAGTGACCTTTACTTCACAAGGAAGAGCTCGCAGAGCTCCTACACTCTCAGATGTCACACGACACACTGTGCAAAAACACCGACTGCTAAGCAAAAGAGGGCCCTGCAGAAACACCTCATCTGCAAACGCTGCCTGAGAGACAGAGAGGCTGCCGTAATTATTTCAACCCAAACTGGAACCAGAAAGAACAACCCGTCACCGTAACTGCTAGGCCATAAGGAAGGGCACAGGAAACAGGAATTTCACCTCCACCTTCTCTTAACATCTTGGATATCGAGTAATTTAAGCAATGTTTTTTTTCTACATCTCTTGTTTTCCAAAGACCAATTTGCAAAACTCTTACTTCTAGGATAGCTTCTCTTATATCAGCTCAACAACTTGCACTAGGGACTGCTCAGAAACAGGAGTTACACAACTTTAATGTGGCGGTAGGAACTCATCTCTGTTAATATTCTAGTCTGTTTTAGGAGATTTTGCACAAGACTGCAGCAAGGCAGCCACACACGATGCATGACCTGGGTCCCGGAGCAGGGTGAACTGGAGCCGACTCGACTCGCTCCACGCTGCCGACACCAGCGCGCCGCTCGCTCTTCTCAGGCTTCGTCCCAGGCAGTACTTGCAGTAGTTGCATTCTCATCACACCCTTACTGTAATTAAAAGACCAGGAAAAAAAAAAATCCCTTGATGATTAGGAGAGTATATTCCAAAAACAGAAGTTTTCTCGACGTTTCCTCTGCCGCTTTCTCCTCCCCGCGTCCAGAGCGGAGTTACGTCCTTGCTGGCCTGATGGAGGGGCTCCTCGCCACACACACCAACCCTTTTATCTTCCCCATGACCAGAACAGATCAGGGCACCTTTAGTACTTTGTAGTCTCTTTTAAACTGGCTTTAGTTGAACTTCCTATGCAAAAATCTGACCTTCCCTGAAATCCCTTGATCAGCAATTTCCTTTGGTTGCTCTTTCATGTTTGAGGCATTGTGAAACACTGGAAACGACACATACTTTCATAAGGGAGTGAGTGAGAAAATTCAAACAACCGGCTCCCTCGTTGGTTTCCCTTTCCAGCTTTGAAACCTCTCTCCTAATGGAGGTTTTGCTCTTGAAAGGCTCCTGGTTAGCAAGTGGCTGATGATGCAGCTTCCTTAGTGCTTGACTCTGTTTTCAGCCCAGGGCCAAGTAATAAAAACTGCCCAGCTCTGTGAGGTCTGAATCAGGTGCTAACACGGACCATCTGCTGGAGTCTCTGCTCTCGTCTCCTCCACACTCCTCCTAAGCGCTGGGCACTGGCACATTCACTCTGTGACACCTTACAGCGATGAAAGGCCAATTTAAGAGGAAAAGCATTAGTGACAGTGCTCCCCCCTAAAAACAGACCCTGCTTTAACTGTCTGCTGCCAAGGACTCTGCTGAGTCCAGCGTCCCTGTGACACGCTGAAAACATCTGCGCTCAGCGGCTGCCTTTGGGAACAGGCACTAGAGAAGTATTCACCGGCCCAAGGAGAGAGACCAAGACTCTGCACATACATTTATTACTTCATACAACACATTTGCTTATTGTACAAAAGTTAACAGTGCCACCCAAGACAGCGTTTACAAAAAATACCAAAACGCTGCCTTAGAGTAAGTTTTAGTGTAATTTTAGGTACAAACTACTGAAGCACCACATACTGAACAGTGTGTCTGCATGTATTATATATACATACACACATATACATATATATATATTAATACACACACGCATAGAGCAAACACATGGTTGCAGCGGGCCGTGATGTATCGGAACGTTGCTCTCTGATGATTCCAACACTGCTAAAACCAGGGCTTGCCCCAGCGGGACATGAACGGGATAGAAACGGGGGCTCGCTGAGCTGTATGGCCGGGGCCTGGAGCTGCTGGTGCCGGTAGCCCGGCCCCGCTTCCCCGCTCGCTCCTCACCCTGAGGAGCCCCCGCAGGGCAGGGGCCGCGGCCGCCTCGGGAGGGCCGAGTCACGGCTGAGGCGCTCGGGCCCAGCCACGGTGCCGCACAGCCACGGGCTGGACGCGCTCGCCCGTTCTGCAGCAGCAGAGCGTGGACGGCCCCAGGCACAAAAGCCCCTCTGGGCAGAGCGCGCTGCCCGCAGAGCAAAACTCCGGGTAGCGATGAGCACCCTTACGGCAAAGGGCTGCAGTGTCTGCTCCCGCTACAGCACAGCGAACTTCGCTGCCGTGCGAGAGGGCAGCTTAGCACTTTAATTATGGAAGAGCCAAGGAACTGCGTTTCTGCTCAACACTGTACTTTGATCAGCGGGAGGCGCGCTGCTGTTGTAGACTGAAAGTGAGAAAACTGATGCTTCCTCCCCGCCAAGGAGCGGCGGCGGAATCCCAGCAGTGCTCGTGGGCAAACAAATGGCATTCCAGGCTGGTCCCTCCACGGGCTGGGCTGTGAGCCCCCTGGGTAGCTGCAGTCCCCAGGCTCGCTAGGGAGCTGCCCCTACCCCAGTATTGGTCTGAGAGCAATGAGCTGCTGCTCGAGCGTCACTCACACACGAATCTCAGAGTTTGACTAATTTCTACTGCAGTAAAACCAAAGAAGTATCAGCTGTAGCCTACAGCCTTCACAAGGAGAAAACAACAAAGCGTGGCAATGTTTTTAAAGCTTTCTCTCTATAAAGGTCTAGTTATTTCCTGGGATGAACAGACTAGCGCATGTATGAATTTATCCAGCTCTGAAGAGCCAAGACAGCTTCTGCTCGCTCATCTTCTGGCGCAGGGAGCGCCGTTCCACACAGTCTCACGGACACCGAGCTGCGAACCCGAGGCCTCTACTGCACCTAGTTAACACCAACTGGTGAGGAAAGAAGGAACTGGAGTTCTTATTCTCCCCATAGATGAAAATGGTAAAAGACAATGTTCTTCCTGTGCTAACTCCCCTGTCCTCGAGTCTAACAGGGCCTAATCCTGGCGAGCAGAGACACTCTGTTCTTCAGAAAAGCATCAACAGCAGCTGTGTCTCAACCAATCCCAAAAGGTATTTTTCTGGAGTGCCACACGGAAACGTGCTTCTAAATTCCCAGCTGAGCTCCATGCCAAATAAAAGACCAACAGAATTTCCATAGCATTATTAATCTCCCTGATGTTTCTCCATGCATATTGGGGCAGAACCTATAAAGTGACAGGATGAATCCAAGATGTGTTCTTCATATAAAAAGAAAAAAATACTGACAGACGGAAAACAACTTCAAACGTAGCCCAACCAGAGAGATGCTGCAGCATTGTCAAGTTTGTATCCTGACAGCCCTTGCTGCTGAACAGAAGACTCACTAGAGCAGCATTTACCTTAGCAGCTCACACATGTCATGCCCAGAAGGTTCTCAGATCAGTGCGATGAATTACTGACGTTATTTGCAAGTTCCAAGAACTAGCAAAAAGGAGCAGCAGAAGGACCCACCCCCGTTGAGGACGGGGACAGTTCTGAATACTTGTCTTATGTTGAGAGAGAGATCTGGTTCTCAGGCGTCTGCACCACACCTGGCTCCATCACCAGCAGGGAGCCCAAGGGCAGAATCCCACTGTGCGGTGCCTCCAGGTCGCCAAGATGCTCAGGAAATCACCAAGGACTTCGGAGGCTGCATATTTCCCTGTAAATTTGGCCTTTTGTTCCCACTTCTGGTAGGGGACGTCTCTGCATCTCAAACCCACGGCAGCAACACCTGGGGAGAGGAGCTCTCACACCAGAGTGTACCCTGCCCCTCTTGTCCCCACGCTCACACTTTTATTTAGGACTGTGAGGGGAAGAAGTGGGTAAGAACAGAAATGAGATCACAGAGATCATTTTCCAAAAATCAGTTACACACCAATACATTTTTACGAAACCTTATAAAAAAAAATATAAACACTTCTACAACATAAACAAGTGCAAATTCCATTGCCTCGGACAGTTAGGAAAGAGTTCATGCCTAATCAGAAGTTGAAGTCCAGACAGGACTAAGGATAGCCTTGATATTAGTATTTTTAATTTATTAAATTCCTGGTACTTAAATAATAATAATATCTAGAAAGCACAAAGTATAGTTGGATGGTACATAAACATAAAAGTGCAAGGTGTAACTTAAGTCAAAGTGCCTACTGGCTGAACTGGGTACGAACTATGTTTAGAGTTCAAGCATAAATTGGACTAAAAGCAAACAAGGCCCTTTGCTTTTCCTCTTGTTTCCAATAGGAGCAGTTACAGGTAGCACCAGTCCAGTCTGAAGGGACATCAGTGCCCCTGGGTGCACAAGAAGGGAGAGCTGAGCCCATGTCCTGATGAAGGCCAATCCTCATTTTTTCTATGCAGTGGCAATTTATCCACACACTTGCTCTGAATACTTGAGCAAAGAGAACCACATGAGAGAACAGCAATTTCAATGCCATATTCAAGGCAGGCAGAGTCAGCAGCTCCACAGAGACGCGGCACTTCTTAAGAGTGGGGGAACAGCGAGCCCTCGTTAGCTCCTCTGTACTCACATCCCCCTGGCAGATTTATTGATTTCAGCCATGAAAGATCACTCACTACTGGAGACAAGTAACACTTCTCTTCACCAGACAAATAACAAATTATCCTCAAAAGTCTATTTTTTCCCTTCCTGTTTGTCCAGTTTAACTTTTCAGACATTAAATATAATTTATAATACAAGTTCGTTACTCCGTTCATTCCCTTTAAATGCAAATGGCATTTAAAATGAGATCTTGTCACCAGAACGGGTGGAGGAAGGGGAGAGGGAAAAGAGGCAGACCTTTCATTAAACCTTTAAAAGGATTTCCAACTCATTTTACAAGTGAAAACAACAAAATCCATAAAAGTCTAGCAAAAGAGAGCTGTCACTGAGACTAAGCAGATCCAAACTCTGCCATCCATTTCTCATACTTCTCCAGGTCTGCAGCAGAAACAGATTTGGAGATTTTCTTCAGAGCCAACTCAAAGTCCCCCTTGGTAACCGGCATCTGAAGTTCCTCTTTAGAGAGCGCCCGAATCTCTTCCGGAGTTAAGCCGTTAATGCGCCGCCTCATTGCCATCAAAGAGGCATCCCTGGAAATACAGGACAATGCAAAGGGGCTAATGGGTAGCAGCATGTGCTGTAACCTTGTGAGTTCTCATTGTCAACTCTTGCTAGAAATCACTAGCAGGAACACTTAGGAAAGCATTTATTTAGCATGGAAGATATGGATCACATCGTTCTTAGCTTCCATATTCCCCCATCACTACATTAATTCAACATAATGAATGCATCGGTACCAAAACCCATTTAACCATATGGCAAATGTGCAGAGATAATTAAAACAATAAAACTGAAAGCCTTTTACAATGATTCATAGAGATGAAGTCTTCTATTTTCAGTGCAGGAAAGGGCAAGGTGGGAGGGGAACTGAGCTTAAAATTTCTTTTTTTTCAGTAGACTGAATTTTGCACGTCCCCTCTGCCCCTTAGATTCCGACCCTTTCCATACCACGTAACTCACCAGGGGAGCCAGCAACTGCCAACTACCCTCTCTTCCCTTCCCTTTCTCCTCTCTGGTCGTGGCACAGCAGCCTTCCCCTCTCCTCACATCTTGGGCTCACCACAGTGGGCCAAAAGGCTGAGCCCTTGGCTGCTGGCAGAAGCATTGTGGAGTTTACAAAGCCAAACTGGGGAACAGACTCACTTGTGCTTTGGGTTCTCATCTAGACCACACTACGCTACGTGAGGAAGAGGGAGGAAAACTAAAACTTCAGTTCCCAAATTCCTACCCGCACCAGTGGAATTCCTGGCTTCCCTCAACAAGCTGTCCCAGAGTCAGAGCTGCAAGAAGCCCATCCACTTAGGAACATCTTGGGAGAAGCATCTGAGACAGGGCTCAACTTCTCACGTAAATGGGAACTGAAAGTTTCTCTTTTTCATTCCAGAATTTCCCATGGAACAGGGAATGAGACTACTGCAGCGGAGATCTGATCCCTGGGACAGTGTGTGTGGTTAACACGATCTTATGTAGGTATAAATTCAGTAATATGTTATAGACACTGTCTGCATCACCTTTGCACCTACAAGCATCAGAGAGAAATCAAAACCCTGCTGCAACTGGTGCTGTTTCAACATACAACATATAGGAGCCCCAAAGAAATGTTTTATGAGCGGGTCCTTTGTACCAGGAAATCCTAGCTCCTAAACCTATGGGATTAGAAGCAAATCCAATCCAAAGTTTTATACTAGACAGGAAACATCCAATAAATGCAGACAGTGGTAACAGCAGAGATTTGCTTAGTTTTTTTTACCCTCTTAAGACCTGAGCAAACTTAGTTCACATTTTCTGTGAAGACTGTATTAGACTGCTCAACGTGACAGGAGTGGTAGCACTAAATGGTTCTGGGCTTCACTCACTAGCACTGCCTCAGCTTTTATGGCATAAAGTAACTGATGATTTCACACGCAACTTTATTTGAAAATTAAGGTGAATAAGATACCTGCAAACATTAGTAATGTCAGCACCAGAATAGCCTTCAATTTTCTCAGCAATTTCTTCAAGGCTGATATCAGGATCCAGTTCTACTTCCCGAAGGTTAATCTTTAGTAGTTCTGCTCTCCCTTTTGCTGCAACATAAATAAATATTTGTCTCAAGACAAAAGAGTAGCATTAAAAAAAAGATAAAAATGCAACTTAGATTTTCAATTACAAATACAAAAGGGTTTAATGTAAGAAAAGTGACATAACAAATCACAGTAAAGTATGCAGACAAGTACAGCAAAGCATATGGATAAAGCAGTATATTTTAAACAGCATAATCTAGAGATATTTTCAAAGGTCATACATCATTAAAAACTTCTGTTATGTGACAGGTGACAAAGCATTTGGTCACATACTACCCAAAAGCACAATCCTGCTTCTGTTTCTTTTCAGAATCCTTTGGATTCACTTGCTGTTCAACTGTTTGGCTGTGTATTATTCACGCAGTTTCATTAGAAACACAAAGAGGATTCTATTAACAGAGCTGTACACAACACAAAACCCTTAAGAACAGGCTGAACATTAAGCATGCATTTAAGTGCTTTACCCATTTGGGCTCAAGAAAGCTGCAGAAGCCTGACAGAAAGCAGATACATTAAGCCAGTAAACACAGTAGTATAGTTGCAATACAAACATTCTCATATCCTGTTTGCAAAACCAGGTGCAGTATGCACCTAGGAATAACCAGATATGTAAACGGATACCTCTGCAGCCAATTAACCCTTTTTTCTTTGGAGGACGCGCGCACATGTGCACAGAACAGACAGCCCAGGCTTGTAACAGAGGATTCCTGTGCGACACCTTGGGCCTCGGTGCCCCTGTGTGCAGGGGGGCAGAGAGGCTGAATGCTGCGCTGGCTTGCACACTAAAGGGAACATAGCCCAGCTCAGCATCTTTATTTCCACAGCGACTAATTTTTATGACTTACAGAGACAGCTACAGAGAAAGTAGCAGTAAGAAAAGCTAAAAGTCTTAAAGAAACATCCAGACTCATGTTTTATTTATTAGTGTCCCTAATTAAAAAAAGAGGGAAAAAAAAAAAATAAATCAGAAAGCACATCCAAGTCTGCCGTTTTTGAGTGTTCCACAGAGCTGTCAGTAACACAGACTGCTATCAGTCACATACAGCTGCCACTGACTATAAAAATGGAGATTTGTTATCTACAGAGCACCTCAAGATTCACATGGCAAACCTGCAGAGAGCATCCTCTCTATCAGAGAACATTTTTGTTTTTTAAAAACTTTTCTTGGTAGGATCAGCAAGCCCTTATAATGTTTTGAAAATGATACCCTGCAGAATATATGCTCACGCCAAATTCCACTGTTTGCAGGTGTATATATAACATAGTATATCATAACATTTTTCAATTAAAATGTTTGGCCACATCAAATTACACAGCATAATTATCAATACATCATTTACATTTTCATGGAACAGCTCAATGTCCTCACGTACGGAATAAATGCAACGGAAAATAAGACTTGAAATACAACAGGAACACATTTCAAATGTTGTCCAGGGTATAATATACCGTGTCAAAAAACAATCTTGTTTAATTAGAAACAAGAGCAAAAACTGATGGGATTTTCAACTAATTGGTCATAAAGACAAGCATCCTGTTAAGAGCCGTAACTGCCTGTAAGCTGCAAAGACAAGCTGCAGAACTATTGTGGTGTCCTTATACCTGCTAAACTCAATCACAACTGCTGTCACCACGAACACGCATCTTGTTATCTTCAGTGCTCATGCAGGGAGAGGAGGCATTCGCTGTGCCAAGAAGAAACAGAGTGATGCAAACTTCAAGTGATAGGAACCTCAAAATTAATAGGACAGATAAATGACAGCTCGGAAAGACAATGTGAGCTGAGACGTCCTAGAGCAGGAGAGCAATCAGCCTGCTGCTTCCTGAGCGAGTGCAAGCCCAGGTACAAAGGCCAGCAAGCAGTGATTCACAAGGAACTAAGCCTGCGAGTGAGAATTCATGGATCTCCTTCTTTGCATTCCCTTTACAAGGGCAGGGAGTGCATTTGCAGTATTTCCTAATGTGTCCAAAGGCTGCCTTTGATGATCACTCAAGGATTGACTGTTAAACATTTAAAATAATTCCAGGCTCATTAAAACTAACTCTCCTTCAGAATGTAAGAACCCATCAATGGGCTTGCAATGAAAAACTGCAGCTCTTTGTTTTCAAGCCCCCGAGCAAGTATTTGCTTTTTCTCTCACTCTCTTTAAAGTGATCCAGACAAATGATTAACCCCTGAAACTCACTGTTCATCACAGAAAAATCAAAATTCATCCCAAAGCCAGCAATCCTGCAACAGCCCTAAGCTAGTCTCCGAAAGACTATTGTAAAGGAAAATGGCAAACATACCTGTGGGCAGAGGTATATAAATCCTCTTCTCCAGTCTCCTTCGGAGAGCTTCATCAATATCCCAGGGAAAATTTGTAGCTGCTAATACCATAACCATTTTGGAAGGGTCATCATTTTCCAGAGCACCACCCACTCCTGCAAGAACAACAGTTTAGAGAAATTTCACTCCACTAGTCTTCTAGGTTGACATGTTTGCTAAGAAACGCTGCAAAACCTTTGCAGTAGCTTGAACAAAGCCTGACAGCACTTTCCAAATTTCTCTTAGTATAGGAGTGACCGGACCACCACTGCCACGGAAAAAGGGGGTATCTAATTCCTTTGAAGAGGCAAGGAAAGGCTCTTCTTGATAGTATTAATAATGCAGTCAATATGTGATGTGCAGTTACTAGTCCTACCAATACCAGAACAAATATGCTCCCTCTGTTCAATCTGGCCGCAGAAGAAATACGAGTGACTCCTTGGCCTGCCAAAGAAGGACTGCAAAGAAACAGTCATTTGGGGACAAAAGTTGCCTGTCCCGAGTTCAGTGCAATGCACATGCACACCTGAGGACATTATAAATAGTGGTTAGACAATAACCACAGCACAGAGATAGTTATCAAACCAGTAAACCATCAGGTGTTTCTTAGACAGTGCTTCTCACCACGTGCACCTGCACAGAGCAGGTGCTGAATGTGCTTAACAGGGCGGTATTAGCTGCCACAACGAGATATGGCAAAATCAGGGCTGACGGTGGCAACCCTGAGCAGGAGACTGTGGGAAAGAAATTTGTTTAAACTGCATCAGAAACAAAGGCCTGAATTCAATTGCACCAATCTTCATTATTCCCTTCTCCTAGAGACAGCTGTCTCCTAAAAATGAACTTTTAATTTTCGGTTTTATTAAAAAAAAAAAGTTTTCATTTATTTGCTTTTGAACATTCTCAAAATGCACTACTCAAACTCCACCTTATTTTTCCTCTACCCACAAAGCCAATTTTTTTCAGATTGCTCAAATTCTGACGTTCCCACATGGAAAAAACAGCATCCCAACCCGAAACTCAGATCTAAACACTAGTTACCATCCATCTGCACAAGCAGCTCTGACTTGACTCTGCGACTCGCCTCATGTTCATCGGAGGTGCCTCTGCGGCTGCAGATGGAATCTATCTCATCAATGAAGATTGTTGTTGGAGCATAAAACCTTGCCTTCATTCAAATAAAAACATCATTAGTAAGACTGCAGCAGCAAGCATAGGCCCTCATTAGACCACAACCCAATCGAGCTACATAAAGAAATAAAGAAACATACAGAAAACAGCATTTCTCTCCTTCTTGTTGCAGGACAGTAATTTAAAATGTTGATTTTACAAACAGTTTGGCATATGTTTAAGTTTATACACTTTAAATGGTACCCCATAAGTCAGAAGTCTTTCAGTGTTCCTCTTCTTAAGCAATTAGTCTTGCAAAGAAGAGAAGGAACACAATCAAAACATAGGCAGTTTATAATGCCCAGATTTTTGTGCTGATGAAGGGAAAGCATAGAGAAAAGGAGCTCAGCCTATCTCTGAAGAGACTGGTTTTCACTGTGACTGTGGTAGAAGATAAATGAAGAACATGGAAAGGTGAATGACCCCTCAGCACGTGTCTTTTGGCATGTCTTCACATACCCACATGATGAACAGCACCCAATAATTCTCTGAGAAGCTTCTGCACTCACCAAAATAGCAACAGAACTGAAATCTATTTTGCTTCTAGAATAACAGTTCCCCAACTCCTCCAGTTTCAAATCTTACAGGCTTGTTATCCCAGATGGTAAGAACAGAATCTTGGTCAAGTTCATGACTATATGGAACTGCCACAATTCCACCTATAGCCTGGAAAACATTATCCTGAACAACATTCCTTTCTTTATCAGCAAGAACATATCAAGAGTAAGACTGCAAATTGTAATCTGGTCAAGGCGTGTCAGTGCGACAAACTCCAGCATGACCTGGAGCTGTGGGGCACCAGCAGAACGGTCCCTTCTCACCTCAGTCACCCACAGACCACGTTACCAAGGTCATACCATTTCAAACAAGAGGCGGACGAGCTTTTCAGACTCTCCCCTGTACTTTGATGTCAGGGTAGAGGAAGACACATTGAAGAAGGTTGTTCCGCATTCTGTAGCCACAGCTTTTGCTAACATTGTTTTGCCAGTGCCAGGAGGACCAACCATCAGCACACCCTGAAAGGCGAAGGTAGAAGTAATGAGCAACAAGTACAGAACCTTCCAACCAGCTACAGTAGATCTTAATAGCATCTAAGATCTGTTTAAATGCTTAAATTATCATCAGTGGAAGACGAAAGAACCATGTTTCATGAGAACAGCATGCAAGTGTGTCTCCATTTAAATACTTCTAAGGCCATGTTACTGCATCTTAGCACCTGCCAGCTGAAGTACTGTCCTCACCCCTCTGCAAGAACATTGCTGCTTTTTCTGTTTTACAGAGTAGTAGGAACTGTGGCTCATATGGACTACAGCTCAACCCCACAAAAACCTCAGGGATTACTCAAAAATTTGAAGCTCCAAAACTGAACTGCACTCACTCATTAAGTGCCAGGCAGGCACACACCAGAATGTCCCTCTGCCCCTGGCCTTGCAGTCTATGGGTCAGTAAGAGGAAGGCGCACAGATGGCTCCCAGTGCGGCACACACTGACTCCTCGCCCTGCATGCAGGTTTTCTCCTAGCCACGCAGTGCCCTCAAGACCCTTGTTAAGATTATAGCATTAAGACCTGCTAATGGCCCTGATTACAGTGAAAGATAAGAGTTTTCAAGTGAACTACTGCAACAGCTCCTGAATATGTGCGGCTACTATCATGAGGTTACTGCTGACTCTCAAAAGAAAACTCTTGATATTATTCTCAAATACAGTTATCTTTCTGGGTAATCTTTCCAACCCTGCAGCAGTGAATAGGGCACTAGAATAGGGCACTGTGGTTCTGAGCACAGCACTATTAAAATGTAGTTCTCAAGCAGCTTTTCTTTTCTCTAACTGCAAAATCTTATTACATGCTAACAAGAGTTCTCCAAAGTAAAGTTGTACTGTGCTTCAAGGGTAATCAAATTAGCTAGAATTAGAATTGCACATCATAATGTGCTTTGCAATTAATATCTTACATAAAATGCCACAGCAATAAAATATCCGTTAAACGCAAGCCACAGCGCAAATTAGGTTTCATCTGTTCCTCACAAAAATTTACTTCAAAAAGCACTAGGAATGACATGGAAGAGATCTATAAAAACAAATCAACCGGGAACACAATTATTCAAAAATGTACTATTCAAAAGCAATAGCCTCTGTGCTCCATTTTCCATTAACACTTAATACCTTTACTGCCATTTAACACTTTACTAATGCAAGCTCAACATACATTCATCAGTAAATTAAGTTAGAAACATTCACTCTCCTTGCACAGAGCTAACGCTCCAGTGTCGCTCCTCAGGCTGCCCAAGGTTTCCTAAACTCCAGGGCAACAGGCATAAAATGTAACTTGAGCCTTTTTCTTCCCATGAACATTCAGACATACGCTAGGATTTGAGCAGCTGCAGAGCCTACCATGGGAGTCTAGCAAGCACAACCCTGAAGCTACTGGGTGGAAATTTTTCAGCCCGTGATACCAGTCAGAGGTGTCTTACTGTTCTATCTGAGATTCCAATTTGTTTACTTAGTACTTCAAAATAAGTTTCACCTCAGTTCAAATCATGCTTGACCCCACAGAAACTCTGTTTGCAGCGTGAGCTGGTGATACCAGGAACTATCGTCCTTTTTTTAGGCAACACTTCAGCCCTCCGTGTTTGTGGCAGGCTGGATTCTGCCTTCTGCTTCGCCCCCTGCTCAGTGCTCTAAGCGCAAGCCCTTGACTTTGCACCTCCTGTGTCACTATGAAAATAAGTGCCACCCAGCACATGGCATTGGTGACATTATGTATGTGCTTCATCCAAGTGCCAAGCAGCCACACCAGGAGCAAAGCCAGAGGAAAGCGAAGCTCTCTGGGGATAAAGAAGACAGAAATATCAGTTAAAAAAAAGAGAGAGTGGAGTTCCCAGCAAAACTAGATGTGCGTGGTTGTAAAAACAAACACATATGATCAAATTGCTTTTTCCTCTTTGCAATCTAGGAGGCTGCCACTTACTCACTAGTTAAAATCCTTGACGAACACAAAGCCTTCTTTCTTCTTCCTCTAAGGCTCTGTTAATCCAGACTGCTCCAATAAGAGGCTGAAACACACCGCAGGGAGCGAGTGTTTTGCTGCAAGCACTGCAGGGTTACTTCTTGTTGTTGTAGCGATCACTGGCAGAGCAGTGGGAAGCCCAGCAAGCAGCCGGGCCTTCTTGGCACAAAACAGCCCAGTGGAAAAGCAGGAGCAAGCCCACGGACACTGGGAACGGCCCGGCTGCAAGCACACAGCTCTCGTGGCGAGGCGGGAGGAGAGCTGGCCCCTTCGAACGAGGCACCGGCCTCTGAATGCAGCAAGAAACTCTGAGGGCTGCCTTGGGAATTGTTCTCATGAGAGACTGAACATCCAAAAGCAGATTTGGCTGCCTTTTCCCTGAATTATTGTCCTGAATGCCTAGGCTCAACAAATGCCTGCTGCTACACTGATTACTGCAAGAAACAGCCTTCCCTTCAAAACTCCTCACCCTTGCAGCACAGTCAGAGGTCAACAATAGCAAAAATACACACTGCTCTGTGTGAAAAATAAATTGAGGAGAGTCACAGCTTCACAAGTCACCGGGAAAAAGGCTAACAATGAAGGCTCTGCATGGACTCTACAGGAACCAATCTGCATTTTAGACTGAAGGGATGAAATAATCTTTGAGGGCTTTTTGTGTGTGTGTGTGTGGTTTTTTTACTCTATGCCTACAACCCGCTATTTTTCAGGTGTGACACTGGCCAGTAGGGAAGAATAATCTCATGCAAAGAGAAAGAGACAGCAACAATTTGGAAACTCTGCGGGCTGTGGTTCCTTAGCCAGTGCCACGGCGCTCGGAACAAGCGCCCTGGAGCGCCCTTGCACTGCCTGCAGCCTGCGGAGACAGGTACTGCACGGAGAGGTGGCCACTGCATCCTCAGCTCAGAAGAAACACAGCAGCTCCTCATTCCCTTGCAGCCCTTTGAAGACAGGATTGATGCAACTGCTGTAGTCTGTGAAGAGGGTTTGGATCTACGGCCTCTTTTCCAAGGGGAAACGGGGATTCAGACAGGCAAAAAGACTCCAAGACCTCTTTGTAAACTTTTGTCCACTGATATTTACTATCTACACTGATAGTTTGGTCAAGCTTAAGCCCACAGTTACCAACCACAAGCCAGGAAGGTCTAAACCCCCAAATCTTTCCTGGCTTGACCTGTGCAGTATCCTGGCTCCCATTTCGGGGTGGCCTCCTTCTGCTTGCCTGGAACTCGCCCAAACCTCCATCGGGAGCCTCCCTCCAGTGGGAATCCCACAGCTCTCAACTCCCACCCATTCCAACTTCCATTCTTTACGTGAACCCCAGGAACAAGTCTTCCCTCATCAGTTCCTGCAGGGCTTTGTTTCTCAAATAAGCACCATTATGTGGATCCAGGACCGGCTCAGGCTTTAGTGGACAACCCTGAAGGCGAATCCCGTGTATAAGCAAGAGAACTATAAGGATTGAGCTGGAAAATAAAGGGCAGGGTGTTAACAACACAGGGACTGATGTATGTTGATGAACCAGGCCATTAAACTGCAGAAACTACTCACATATGCAGTGTCCCCCACATGTCACTGGGTCAGAATGACAGACAATTTGCAACAAGGAGTCACTTTTCCCCAGTTCAGTCCTAAATCCTTCTCAGTAGCCTGAAAGGCCTTATGCTGTGAGTAGTTACTCTGAAAACCAGGGTCAATCCACCCCACAACAAAAGCAGGATAATTTTATTTTCTGTTTACAGAAACGCTCAGCAACTTCTTCCCTCTTTCCTTCTTTAAGCTCTGAGCAAGGCCTAGACTGAGCTCTGATCTCTGGCCCCTCAGCCAGTCCAGCTCTGTCCCACATCCTCACAGTTCCCTCACTTGTAGCTCACTCTTCCATGTCCTTTTTTTCCTTACTCCAACGGGAAGATTAACTTCTTGCGTCTTCCAGCCTGCAGTTTGCAGACCGCGTAAGAGACAGCCGGCATGTGCAAAATAAAATAATCCAAAGACTGTTTTTTTCAGTGAAGTGGTAAAGAGGGGGTCTCATAACCCAAAACAGAGCTTTCCAGTAAGCATTTCTGCTTCTATCCATATACACTTGCTCATACGTACAGGCTGACTATATATAGAGTATTGACATCAACCAGTGAAGACTGAGCAAACATGAGAACTATTATTCGCTGTAAATCCTGCACACACTTCCAGCTGTTTATTTCAGTACATTTTGCATGAATCACTATGACAGGGTTTCATGAGCACAATCCCAAACCTCCGCTTTGCCTTTTTACCACTTCAATATAGACATCCATACACACTACAACAGCAGGCATGCTACAACTTGCCAATTACCAAAACACCAAATAAATTCCCACCTTCCAAGGTCTTCTGATCCCCTTGAAAAAATCAGGCATCCACATTGGAAGAACAACAGCTTCTCTTAATAATTTCTTGGCTTCTTCCAAATCTGCTATGTCATCCCTGTGCAAAACAAACAAACTTATACAATATTACTGTACAAGAATATTTCTTCTGCTTTTAAACAATAAAAAAATAGAGAACCTTTTCTTTCAATAGCATATTTAGCATGTCAGTATATGCCTCATGAGAGTACTCCAACCATCCTGTGACCTAAAATTGAATCCACTTTTGAAGGGCAGGGAAAAATGACATTCAACTCAAGTTACCCTGAGGTGCTTAATTAGAAATTGTTTTGTACAATGTGAACATCCAAGAGGTATCTTGAAAGTTCTCTGGAGTGTACTTGCATTTCAGCAGCATTTGTAATGGTTCCATAGTATGAGTTAGCAACAAAAGTCTAATTGTATTTAAATTAATAAACAGGTAAAACCAAAAGACCTTGCTTTACTCCTGTAAAGAAGACCATGTTGGCTCCCTATTTTAAGGGTCAGGAGTAAAGGTAATTCCTCCCTTTCTCCATACTACCAAAAACAGTTCAATTGAAAAAATCTTCATACCAATGAATGCTTGGATTCCTTGACACAATATCCCTTTCAAGAGCTTCAATCAAGTCTTTGTCGTAACCTGCTCCATCAAATTTTGGAATTTCCCCATCACCAGCACCTTCTTGTGTTATTTTCTTTCCCTAGAAGTGAAAGTCACACAGACTGGTAAGGACATTTTTCCTTCAACATATCCTTCACTAGTAGCATATAGCTGTACTGCCCGGTGCAAGCCACAAAAAGCTACCAAGATTTTACACACAGCTCTGGCTCTCTCAGCACCCCTGCAGCCAGCAAAGGCAATGCTTTCATCCCCGTGCTCCATAAAGAGTCCCCAAACATCTCCAGTTGTTTCCACCACAGCAGTGAAATATTTTCTTCACAGATGCAGCTCACAGTGCAGTGATAAAATCCCACCAGAGCTTACTAACCATCATAGTGGGTTGCTTGGTTTGTTTTGAATTAGCAAATGAGGCTTTAGCAATGTTAAACCACTGTTTTGACTACTGACACACTTCTGAATACACAAATGCAGAATCAGCTGAACACTGCAGACCGGGTCTCCGCTTACCGCAGCACTGAATCTGGGCTGAAGCTGTGAGCCTCCGAAGGGCACTGTGAGTGGCTGTTTGAGCGGGAAGATGCTAACGGCGCTACAGCAGTCGCCAGGGGTACACACGTGGGACTCCATCGTCACCGAGAAAGAATATGAAAGCTGGTACGCCCATGGCCTTTGATGGAGGAAAACCAAGAATATTCCTTCCCACTGCTTAACAAAGGCCTTCCACCCAGCAACTTCTCCTTTCCTCAACTGCAATCTCTTAATTTCCCTTCTCTCGCTCCCAATCCATCCCCCACAAACAGTTAAAATATTTTTAAAAGGTCATAGTTATTTAAGGGGTGCCCCAGAAGCCCTAAAGCGGGTCCCCGGTCACCCAAGCTGCTTGGAATTGCAGCAGCTGCCACATCGTGCTGGGACCCATTCAGCGACCAAGCCAAATCCTGCCTCCGTCCCAAGCGGCCTGCAGTTTCCAGTTAATACTTCCACAGGTAGGTTGAGCTTGAAATAACATGTTCCTCCTGAAGAATTTCAGCTCATTCTCCCCCTCTGACACTTCAGAGGGAAGGCCCTTCCCCTCCCAGCACAATGGCAGTGCCTGGAAAAGCAGCTGCTCCGCTTTAACGGCAGCGCGCTGAACCGGGGAGCTGCTTCGGGCCTCTCCACGCAGCTCCTAAGTACCATCAGCTGCAAGTTAAAGAATCCCCGCTGGCTCAACAAGAGCAGCCTGGGCAAAGGAGGGCTGCGAGGCAGCTGGAGACACCCACCAAAGCTCGCAGTGCAAAGAGGTGGATACTGCACCCCTCCCATCTGCCATTAGTCTACAAGACCTGTGAGGAAACTTGCTTATTTTCCTACTGTTTTTATTCCTTGCTTCCAAGTGAACTCGGTGTCATGCAGTATTCCCAGACCAGTTTTTGCAATGGAAATTAAGCTGAAAGTTCTGTTTAGACAAAAAGCTGATGTCAAAAAATGTAATGGTCTGGTGCAAAAAAAGGAAACAGAAAAACCCTGTAGAGTTTGGAAGATTTCAGAAGAGAGAAAATGGAATCCAAATGTAATCCATAAAAAGAAAAAAAAAAAAAAGCCGTAATAAAATCATAGGTATTTGCTGCCTTTCCTCATTGCACATTTCTCTCCTATCCGTCTGCAATGCATGGGTTTTCCTAATGGAATATTTTTTTCTGTGCAGTTTAAAA
Organism: Nothocercus julius; assembly: GCA_013398735.1. NCBI lineage: Eukaryota > Metazoa > Chordata > Aves > Tinamiformes > Tinamidae > Nothocercus > Nothocercus julius. The sequence goes on along the minus strand of VZSV01000171.1, from coordinate 334,468 downwards.
CAAATTGTTTGGGTATTTTTTCCCCAGGATGAAACAGGGTTTAGGCGGGCTTTGAAAAGCAGAGAGCACCAAGGTGGATTTTGAATGTTTATGAGTCTCCACGCATAGTAAAATTAGTATCGGTGGTACCAGATGGCTCCAACCTGCCATCCTCAGGCAGCAGGAGAGTGAGTAGAGCTAGAAGGGAAGAGACGCCATGCGCATCGAGGCTGCTGGACTGAGTTACGCGGTCTTGCGATGCACGAGCATAACTCACACCCTCGGCTCTCTTTCTGCTATCGCCTTCCCGAAACAGCCTTAAATAAGGCATTTGTAATGGCTTCTCTCTGAGCACATACACCCGGAGGTGTATCGGGCAGCGAGATGCTGCTCCTGTCCTGTCGTCCTCTTGGCATCACGCTGGACAACCCTTTCCTTAGGCCAACCAAGGTCCCACTCAAACAAATTTAGAGACTTCCTGGGCTTCCCACCAGGAGAGAGGCTCAAAGTCGCACTGCTCTACTGGAATAAATTCTCATTTCCAAAATGAATCTATTCATGTTTTGAGTTTGTCCTTTGGTTTCAGCAGTCGCTCTTTCACATGTTCACTACCCTGTTGTATCCACATCACGTGTGTGCTCTGCCTTCATTCACCGAATTAAATAAGACTCTCGGAACACGAGCTCTCCAGTTACCTGTTCATGTTTTTTTCTTACCCTTCTTTTATACAAATCCATCTAGTTTGAGCGTGGCTGTTAAAATGCACAGAAGATACTCCCACTGCCTCTCACTAGGTCTCACACCATGGCATCATTATTTCTTTTCTCTGCTGCTTACACCTCAACAAACGCAACCTGGAGCTTCCTTTTCATTCTTATGGCTGTATCATATTGGTGTCTTCGAGTCAACCTGAAAGAGGTCAATTACGTAGGATAATCCTGGAAGCTGTAGTGCCCAGGATTAGGTTGTGAAGACATCTTCCCTTCCTGCAGAGTCTTCCCACCACACACATACACTGAGTGCCACTGTCAGATGCGCTCTCTGTCCTTTTCTGCCAAAGCCAAAGGCGGCACCTGGCTGTTCTTCGCTTGGGCAGCTACTCATTCCCATCACCTTCAGGGAAAAAGATGATGTGCCAAATGAAAGTTCAGCAGGATCCAACTTCTGCTGATCCATCCACATCTTTCTCCTTCTCAGCTGCTGATCTCCCAACTTCTAGCAAAAATTCTTGTTACAGTCTCCAAATGCAAAACCTTCTGCTCTGCACGACTGAACATTATCCCATTTCCATTACTCAAGCACAGAGTTGTCCAAGTCTTTTTGCACAATAGTCTGATTCTCCTCTGTTGTGATGGAGCTTCCCAATTTGGTGCCATCAGCAAACTGAATTAGCACTTTCCTATTTTTTTGTGCTCAGGTCATCCATTTCAGTGTAAAACAGAAGTCAGTCTCTGGTCTTGAGGAATTCCAAAAATAATTTGCCAGTTGCTTGATACTTGTTCTTTAAGTACTCATCAATATCAATATTCCCCTTAGAGCCCAATTCCTTCCCTACCTTACAATTTTTCTATGCCACACAGTCTCTGGTTTAACTAATTACTTCCCATGTGGCACCCTATTACATATTTTACTGAAATCCATGAAGATGAATTCGACCATAACTCCAAAGGAAAGTGTTAATTAAAACAATACCTGTGTTTAAGAAACCATATTTTGTTTTATTCCTTTTCCGGGTAAGTCCAAAGTCTTTATCATTCATTCCATTCTAAATTTGTTACAAGATTTTGCGTGCCATTTAGATCATCCTCTAAACAGACACTCCCAATGCAATTTGCCATTGATACAGGGCAATGGTAGACCCTGCCTGAAGACTCTTTTACTGTTTCATATCTTTTGTAACATGTACCTTCCTCATCCACTGAGTATTTAAAATAATCTAAAGAACACTCCTAAAACAAGTCTAGTGCTTAGGTATGGCATTATGCAATTTCTGAAGGACACACGTGTAACATTCACGCTGCCTCTTTCGCTGTTCAACAGAGGCGAAAATTCTCAGCATCAATCCAGCAGAGGCAACCTTGACAAGAAGCCTAAAGACTTCCAGGGGAACTAAGAAGAGAGAGGCATGTGAAAGCAAGTCTTTAGAAGGAGGAACAGGTAATATGAGGACTTGGCAAATAAATGCCATCCATGTTGGTTTCAGTTCAAGATACAACACTACAAAAGGAGATTTTAATGCTCCTTTAGTGCTATGCTTTAGTGCAGAGTGAGGACAAAACTTATCCCTAGATGGTTATGGTCTGAATGGAAAGATGGTATGGTTATGGAAGGAGAAAAGGTAAAAGAAGGCCTCACACTCACACTATGAGGAAAAATATTTCGAAAAAACAAATACAATAGCCATATTTATCTTGAAAAATACCATAAATAAATATGTATGTTGTACCAGTAAAGGGTACAACCTGTTACACTGCAACCAGCATCTTAGGAAACGGGTATGTTACCTTCTAAGCAGTCCTAGCCATGCATGCCAACCTAAGAACTATACAGGAAAAACACAAAACAAAAAACACACCAGAACATTTTGTATTGCAAACAGATATGTAGTCAGTTAGTACCAAGCTTCAGTTTTGCCTGTTATTTTCAGGTGATCATGAAGAGTTACTGAACCTCTTTGTTTTGACATACCAGACTAGGATGGTAAACTTCTCCTAGAAGTTCCAGAAACTGAAAAACATCAACACTTGCAAAGTAAGAAAGGATAAAAACTGAGAGGGAAGCTAAACCTATTTTCATGCCTGTATGAAGTACAAAAAGTTGCAGTAACCGCTTTCACTTCCCACCCCTGGCTATTTCTTCTTTCACTTCCTACCTCTGGCTATTTTTTCTTTCATTCAAAATTATCTTCAAAGGAAGATCATAGATTCCTTATCAAAACTCTTATAAAACACATGAGAATTTAAAAACTGATGGTTTCTGCATAAATACCAGACAAAGTAAAATAACTGCCAAGTAGCTAGAGGAAGCAAAAAGAATATTTTTTTGAAGAGTAGATATGAGTAGCTATTTTCCTTCTGCCACCTAGTGACCAATTTATGCAGATAAGAGGAGCATTTAAAATGTACCATATTAAATGAAGCACCTTTGTGACACTTCCTCTATCTGGCAGCAGAGGTGTTACTAATCACTTCATTCTCAGAGACAAATATTGTACAAGTCACGTTGTTGTAGACCCCTTATAGTAAAGCCCTATAATGCTCAGAACCGGAAAGCTCTGCGAGCCAAGTGCATCCTCATTAGAGGTAAGACTTTGGAGGCTGCCTTACACAAGCACATCTGGTGAATTAAACCTGTCACACACCGTGATTCCAATTCCCCATGTAACTAGCAGAACTGTAAATTATTTCACAGCTCTTTACAAGTTTTTTTATAGCTCGTAGGATGCAGACTTGTACTTAAAATCTCACTGATCTAAAGGAGAGTGATTTCTAAAATGAATAAAATTGACCTGCACAGTCACTCAGTGACACTGCTAAACTAGTGCCTGAACTTGTCTACTCATGATAAGGAGGGCTATAAAAAAATATATATATATACATATATATACATATTTTTTTTTTAATAGGAAAAACAATTAATCTTGGGAGGGGAAAAAAAAAAAAAGTATATCTTTAAGTTCTTCCTGCACTGTAAAAAGACAACCTGTAATACAGAGGCCCTGAGCAAATTCATCTAAAGGTAAACTGGCCCAAATATTTTGTATTCATCCATCAAGACCTGTACAATTCTGTTTACCCAACAGGAAGGGGCTCCTTCTATCTTTGTCAGGAAATAAAGCTGCTTCAGTACATTCTCAGTTTGCATCATTTATACCACAGACTCCTTGGGTTCCTGGCACTGGCTCCACGGTTGAATTTAAAAATGATTCTCAGAAATGTTTTTCAGCCACAATACAGTCTTTCCTAAATATTGTTTTTGATACCACTACTTGATAGTAACTGGTAGCATCTCCTTTTCTTTCACTTAAGCACTGCTTCTCTTTCACATATCTTTAAGGATAAGAATTTCCAACTTAGTCCAATTCACATCATTGTTTTCTACAGCATCTTTCCAAAGAAGATCTTCCTAAGTATTGTTATAAATACAAATGTCTTCTGTAGACGAAGAAAAATATAAAGTTGCTAAGAGTTTGGATTCACTACAACTAAATCACATAATTTTCAAATATATAATCTTAAGTAATTTAGTACACATTTGCACAATATCACAGAGCTTACACAACTGTCCTAAAAATTTTAAGCACACCTTTTACTGTGGCACTAGACAAGCAAGAATACAGTGGAATTCTGTTCATAATGATTAATCTAAAGGAGGCAATGATCTCATGTCTGTATGTTTTACATGGAAATCTTTACAAGAGACCTGAATTGGATCCTCTTAAAAAGATAAAGGAGGGAAGGGAGAAGAAGCTTTACACTTGTTTTAAACTGACAGATTAAAGTCCATGATCTAGTTGAGACAAAAGAAATACCCAGCAGCAAGTTACCATGGTTTTGTAACAGTAACAACAACAAAATCTTCTCCAATGAAGGGAGAGCAAACATCTCAGCACTTCTGCTTCATGTGGTGTCATTACAGCTAAATCTCCTCATAGTATGTGCTTTGTCCATGACGTTAGAGGAAAGCAGCAAGTTTTCTTACACAGGACTATTGTTATACTGTTGTATTAAGTAACTAAAAATAAGAATGTTTTCCTTTGCCACCAGCTGCATTGCAGCTCCTTCCCCCTCTGCAGCCCCACTTCTTACCTTGTCATCCCTTCCTCTAGCTCTGGATTCCCTTTCTCGGCTACTTGCGGCCTTGTCACTTCTCGATGCTGGGTGTGCTCTGCCTGCGGGCCCACGTGGCTGCAGTCCTGGCGATTCCTTCCTCAAAGGTTTTACTTCTCGGTTGGGACGTTTTATCTGAGGTGGGGCCCTAGCAACAAGAAACCACAACAAACACGTTAAAAACGTACAGCGTAAAAAAGAGCAGCTTTAGGAAGGAAGAACTGATATTAACTCCCTTGGTGAATTATTACCAAAACTAACAAGCCCCTGAGCCTTACCTCCCTATAATTGTAAACCCAGCAACATTTTTGCTTCTGCCAGACACCCAGAAGAGAAATAAAGAAAAAAAGTACAAAAGAAAAAGGAAAATAGTTTAGCAGAGAAAAAAAAAAATTGCCTTTATTTCACTACTCCCAAACAATCCTACAATAACACTCATGTAATAAAAAAGAAGGCCTAGTTAAAGTCATGTAATTCAGGTAAAAATCTTCAAAATAGTTCCCTAGATTACAAGAATATTTCAAGTTACATTCACATGCACAAGTTCTATACAAAAAAAAAAAAAAAAAAAAAAACATTCCTGACAAAAAACTGGTTAAAAGCTTTGGCAGGCCCCAACAAGGAATGGGGAAAGAAGGAAAAAAAAAAAAAAAAAAAAGTCATCCTACTTCCAATTTCACTGCCCTATGTGAAAATTTCAGAACATAAAAATTGCCTAGAAAGCAAAGGCAGACAGCCACACTGCAACTATCTATCCTTGTGTGCATCATCCACTGACGTCAAAGACAACTTGGCCCAAGGAGGCAGAGTTTGTTTCTAAGACGAGGCCTCACAGTCTTTTTCTCTAGAGATCGAACTTCAAATACAGAACTAAAAAGCATGGGCAGAATGTCATCCAACATCCAAAGTTCCCTGGTAAATCCTCTACTGATTCTGGGTCTCAGTAATTAAAAATTTGCTAACTGCAAAAAAAAACATTTCCTGGAGTATGACTTAGCAGCAGTCCTGAATACAAGTGTTACATTTTGCTTTATATATATATTCATTAAACATGATAGCATAGAACAGCTCCTAATTTTCCTTACTTATCTTCACAAGATTTAAATTCATCTTAAAAATGGGAATGATTAATTGGGCCCTTAACTCTAAGAAAGATACATGAATGAATACACTGTGCATTTCACATAGTGTTAAAGCAAAATTTTTTGATAATGGCTTATATCGCCCAGACAAGTAATAAGCTAAACAACGTTACTATTATTTTACACTAACACCTTTAATATTTTTTGAAAAGAGAAGACTGGTCTCTTTGATAGTCTCAAGCATGTGAATTTACCATCAATCTTGGCGTGTCTAAGCAAAAACATCTCACTTTCTCATTTCCCTTTCTTTTTTTGCTTACATGAATATACACACTTTTTTTTTGAATTATTATAAAGTTAGAAGAACG
>VZSV01000171.1:293827-304396 GCA_013398735.1 Nothocercus julius | reverse complement strand
CATCCACGCAAGGATGAGTCAGGCAGGTGCCCTCTGCCTGACTTCTTACTCAAAAGGATGCACTGCTCCTGAGTGTGGATGAAGTGCTGCTTAAAAACCAACCAGCTCTCTTGGGCCCTCCTTCCTTCTAGGGCTCTAGTCCATGGGATTCTCCCAAAGAGGTCTCTGAAGAGGCCAAAGTTGGCCCTCCTGAAGCCCATGGTTGCAAGGCTACTTACAGCCCTGCCTCCTTCTCGTTGGATCCTGAACTCCACCAGCTCATGATCACTACAGCTGGATAGGAAAATCATTTTTCCTATCACGCTAAAAGGAAGAATGGGGTTGAGGAAAAATGTTGTTTTTAGTGTCAATGTTTACTGTATTTTTAAATGAAGTTACAGAATAAGTCTTAGCTCTGCACATGCTTTTACAGTAGAGAAATGCATGTATGAGGAGGGTACTTGTGTGCAAGACTGGGGCTTCCTTCACTACAGGCCACAAAAAAAGGCCGAAGGTTTTGGAAAAGGTTGGTTCCAAAAGCACAATATAATAATTTTCTACACAGCTTTCTCCAGATGCGGAAGATGATCCTGTGCTTTTTCTCTCAGTCACCTTTTCCCTTTGGATTCTGGGCTTTCATTGTGCTGAAAAAAAAAACAAAAGAAAATTCTCCCTTCTGCTGAAATAGTCATTGGGACTTTCTAGGTTGTGAGAACAGCCCTGAGCACCCCTCTTCTGTGCAGTGATGGACGCTGTGAACAGACTCCTTGCACCGTTACCTGCAAACGGCTCCAGAGGGTCTGTCTACAAATCTACAAAAGAGAGGGAGAGATTCCCCATTCCAGGGCCCAGCGGCGCTCGCTGCCTCACATCCAGGCTGCTTAGGCCTAGTGCACATGGCCACGTGCACCCTACATCGTTGTGCACTCTGAATCTTACAAGGCACCTGGTAGTGTCCCGCTGGTCAGATTTATATCATTTGTGTGGGTTTCTTTCAGCTTATAGTGTTGACATATGGATTTCAGGGAGCCAAACATGCTGTGCTCTTGGCCATGCTGATGTCTGGGAATAATCCCCAGGGTGAACTACCCAAGATCCATGGTTTGTCTCGAATACTTGGGATGCCCTGGAGGAGAGCCACAGGGAGAGAACTAAAAATTAAGGAATGGGGACAACTGGGCTCACTGCTCAAGCTTGTCCTTGACCTCAGCATGGGGTACAGTGTAGATGTGCATTAAGTGCCCAGTTTTAGTCTTGTGGTAGAGTGAGTACAACATAAGCACACAGGTTCATACAGGCTAGCTGAGTACACCCATTCATTCTGTGCAGACCGAGAACAGAAATGGCTAATGCCATGCATTACCAGCGCCTTAGTATTCCATATGAACCACTGTAATAAAGCTTACATTCCTAGGTAGCACCTGTACCTGCAACTCAACACAGCTTTGCCTGGCACTTAGGTCCAAAAATAAGATTCTGCTCACTAAGACACCTTAGAGTTCAGTGATATTCTCAATAGGAATTGAATACAAAAGTGGAAGAGATGATATTAATTGTTGAGTAGATGGATTTTATCCATTGCTTAGGAAACTTTTGTTACATTCTTAGCATCCAAGTATAATGTTATAAAATTACCAATACAGGACAGTAAATAACATGATGATTGTGAGTAATGGGTTGCCAGCTCATACATGCACAACATGTAGTTATAGGTGGAGTAAGCCAGTCATCTGGGATTGCGGCTGTTATCAGTGGAGAGGTACAAGCACTTCAAAGGGCAAAAAGCCCATCCAGCCCTAGGCATTTCCAGATAAATGAATTTCAATATCTTACATAAACAGAAAATCTCCAGCAACATCTTCCAGAGGGAAAAGGAGCATATGTCCATGAGAACCTGGTCAGATAGAGTAACCTTTATCAAAAGGATCTTCAAGTCCATTCTCCACTTCACTGGAGGATCATCAACAACAGAGCTTTTGATAATGTTCATTTAAGCCATTTTTTTACACCTTCCTGTAACGAAGGTTTCACCATTTCTCTAAGCAGTCTCTGCTAATGCTTAGTTTTCCTTAACACTGGAAAATTGTCTAATGGTGTAATATAGATCTGCTTTGCTGCCTTAAGGACTGCAAACAACTTTATTTCATTCTCTCCTTTTCACATATTTGAAGATTCCTTTCCACCCAGTTTTCTTTATTATTGACACTGTGTTCAGGTTTGGGACCCTGGCGACAAGAAGGACATTGAGGTGCTGGAGCGTGTCCGAAGGGGGGCACCGAAGCTGGTGAAGGGGTGGAGCACAGACCTCATGAGGAGCCGCTGAGGGAAGAGGGGTTATTTAGTCTGGAGGAGACTCAGAGGAGACCCTATTGCTCTCTACAGATACCTGAAAGGAGGTTGTAGTGAGATGGGGGTCAATCTCTTCTCCTGAATAACTATGGATAGAACGAGAAGTAATGGCCTTAAGTTATGCCAGGGGAGGTTCAGGTTAGACATTAGGAAGAATTTCTACATGGAAAGAGTGGTGACACGTTGGACCAGGCTGCCGAGGGAAGTGGTGGAGTCACCATCCCTGGCAGTGTTCAAGAAACGTGTAGATGAGGCGCTTAGGGACACAGTTTAGCAGGCAGGGTGGTGAAGGGCTTATGGTTGGGCTCGATAATCTTGAAGGTCTTTTCCAGCCATAATGGCTCTATGATTCTGTGATTTGAATGTCAATGCTGAGCTGGAGTACTGCCATGATACCAACAGGAGCTATGTACAGGAGCTATGTATATCAACCTTTTGGACAAAGGGGCAGTGCAGTTCCTTGAGTTTGGGAGGGTGAGGAGAAGGGCTTTATCTCGCTCCTCGCTGAGCTCTGCTCTGCAGCCCATTTGACCTGGACATTGTGTCCATCACACATCAACGGAGGCTGCAAGACCTCAAGGCAAGGTGACACTGGGGCTTTGGCACTTGACTTTTCCTTCATCATTACATTAATTTAGAAGGTAATCCAGACCAGACTTCCCCGTGGCACCCAGTAATCTAAGTGATCCTGTGTTCAGATCCACTGACCCCTTAACACTCTGCTTTTTCGTGGCTTGACTAGAGTTGCAAAACCATCGTGCTGTTAGTCTGTCACTCAGCACTGTCTCAGCTTGAGTGATCCCTGTTCCTTCTGTCGTTTCTGATCGCTCGTGCAGGGGATGCAGGGAGAGGAGGAGCGAAGTGTTTGAGATTGTTTCTGTCACTCTTTAGGGACCCTTGCTTGGCTCACAGCTTTCTGGGGCACGATGCCCACACTCAACAGGGAAAAATTTGAGGCTTGTTAGGGAGAGTTTGTAACAGAATGTAGTTTTGACTCATGTCTTCACTTTTTTTTCTTCACTTGCTGAGGCTCTAAACTTTCTCACACTGAGGGTCTGATCTTTCTCAGTTCTTTAGAGTGATACTCTCATAATTTCTCCAAAATATTAAACAAAAATCCAGCCATTTTGTTCATGTGTACTGCAATATGCTTTAGGGTCTTTGTAAATTACTCTTAATACAGAACATTTCACAGGACAATACATTATACTGCAGAAATATTCTTAACATGTTAATTTAAAACATACTTTTCTTTAGATTGATTCACAGAGAGAGAAAGGAAGGAAGATATTTAACTCCAGACAGCACTTGCACTAGAAATAAGTTATTTCTGTACAGCATCCTTCCTTTGAAATACCACTAAATGATTTCCAGAGAGAGGAAGAATGTAATTTAATGATCCCTTGCACAGCTCTAACACCTTTCATCAGAGCATCTCAAAGCATTTCAGAGAAGCCTGAAAGCTTATCTGTTTTTCCCAACTATATCAGTTGGCCTAATAAAAGATATTATATCTTCCTACACACCTTGTATTGTTTAGCACTCAAAGCATTATCATACTTGTTTTACAGATAACTAAAAGGAGGCACAAAGAATCCATGTCGTTTCACTTCAGACAATGAATCTAAGATGAACTGTGGGGGGTCCCATTCTCACAGTCTGCAGGACTTGCAGAAGAAACATTCTCAGACTGCAGTCAGACGTGCAGCAAAGTCTTCATCCCGCTGCCGTCGGTGGCAAACTGCCCGTTGATCTGAGCGCGGCTGACATTTTGTGCCTGTGTTTCTAACCGCTGCCTGCCAAATTCAGCTTCAGAGCTGCCCATTCTTTCTGGCTTGTGCCTCGCCGTTAGCAAGGAAGGTCCTGCGGTCCACGCTGTACCTGCCATTACATTCTCCAGGCTTGATGGAGGCAAATCCAAATGAGGGACCCCAGCAGCAGCTGAGGTCACTGCATGGTGCCTGGACTGTGTGGCACTCACAGTCTCCTTGCAGCTGCTGCACATGGATCCACCTGCCCTCTGCGTGTGCCACACGAAAGGGGCCACACGAAGAGCCATTTGAACCAGCTTGCCCTCACACGTGGTCATGTGCTGTCCTCACAAGTGCACTAGGTTACACGTGTGCTGCTGACACCGCCACAAAGGTGACACGTGTGTCACGTCTCTGCTGTCATATTTGACCTTCTCTAATTCAAGGAGAGTCTGATCTTTTCGAGAAAAACAAGAGACCTTTTCCAGCTCCATTTAAGACTGTGGATTTGGGCCTACAGCACCAAATGTATGCCAAAGCAAGTATTGCTTTAAGGAATACAGTCCAAGAAATGACCAAGAAGCCCTTCTGCTACAGTGTCTCTGGGATATGCACTGTCATCAGAGGCTGCATTCTGCAGAAGAAATATAAGCACTTGAAAAGATAGATTTAAAAAAAATGCCTATAGTAGGAAGAAAATGCCTGCGTACACAGTGTGCTGGTGTTGGTGTTCTGTTATTAAGGATTGTCAAATAATGTTCTGGTGAGAAAATAAGGAATTGTTAATTCTTGCTCCCTATATTGTCCAGTTGTTGCAGGAGTCCTTCTCACATTGGTTCAGCTGTGGCCTCCCAGTTTTAGCCTATTCTTGATGATTTTTTAGCCAACTGCTCGGAGAATCCCCTGGCTCTTCTGCTGCTCTGAGAATAGAAAGCTCTTGCTCATCTGGCATGTATTGTCTACAGCTGTCATTCGCTCTTCCATAGGTATTTCAGGTTACAGATAAGCTGGAGGAAAAAAAAGGTAGTTTTTCCTAAGATCAATTCCCATTTGAAGCTAAACAACACAGAACAACTCAGATCTGAGAGTAACTCCTAGTCTCACAGAAACATTCATGTGTTTTTGGCTGAATTAAATGTTTGTATTTCTGTTACATCCTGTATTGTGAGCTGCTTGCAGATCTTTATATCTGATCATTCTCTCATCATGTTGGAAAACAATACGTGGGAGTTTCTCTCCGTGCTCGATCTTTGTGGGTTACTCGCTAGTAAACCAATTTTACGTGACTCAGATTTAAATAATAAAAAGGCTTAACTCCAGTCTGAGAAGAGTTTATTGTCCACAACTGTAGCCTAGAGACAAACTCCGGCACCTTTGGGACTCAGCTGAGGCAGCAATTAGGCAGCATTTTATTGTGATGCAGTGAGTGCGCAAAAGATGAAGCTGGACTACTCTCAAGAGCTTAGAAACAAAATTGGCTTCCTGGAGAGAGAACATAAGAAATCTGGCAACCTAAAAATATTTAAAGAGCTTAGGGCTCCCAGGGGAGAATTTCAAGCTATTGAAGTGGAAAAGACTGAGCATTTGCTAAGATTGAAAAAAAAAAGGGGGGGGGGTACATGAAAAATGACTAAGTGTACAGTTTTTTTTTGTTTTTTTTTTTTTTTTAAGTGTAGCGTGTTTCAAAGGGGCAACTATAATAAACCTGAAATCAATCCGTAGCAAAGACTTCAATGCGGTGCTCCAAATCAAACAGCCTCGGTTTGAAAAGAGGAGTCAAAAGATTTTTTTCTTTTTTCATTTCAGAATTCTAAGTGATGGAGGCCAAGAAACCATTAAATGAGGTGAAAGGTCTAGACTAGAGGGCATCTTGAGCAAGTCTAATGAAGTCACGGTTGCTTCAGTGGCCACATTCCCAGAGGGTTTCGCTGTGCCTGTCCCTGTGCCTGTCCCTGTGCGTCTCTGTTCCTCGCTGGTCCCTGCTGGCTCAAGCCAGAACGCGCCACACCAGGCACCCTGCGCGGTGCAGCTCCTAGCGCTCCTGTGTCAAAACCACGTACGAAAGGCGATTTATCTCACTCATCATTTGGTGCCTGTTGCACAGATGCTGTCCCATGAGCCAGTCATGCCCATGGCCCTTCATGGTCAGCGTAAAGCAATGGGAACGTATGGCCAACGTAAAGCACAGTTTAGCTCAACTGAGTGTGTGTGACTTAGGTCAGGTGGATCATATGCTAAAAGTGCCTATTCCTCTGTGATTTAAAAGAACCCCCTAGGTGTTTAACTTACAGATGGACACCTACAGTTTAAACATCTACATCTGTTCCACGAATGCTACCCACACAACTAACATTACTCCAGCGCACGTCACGTATTAGAGGTTTCTCAGGCTGCCCCTTCACACAGCCTGTGCGGGGAGCGCCCAGAGACCTTGTGCACCTTGTTGGGTGTCCAAAGTCCTGTGCGTAGCGCAGACATCCCCATCCACTGGGTTGCTTCGTTGCTAGTCTGGAGGTTTCTACACTCTCTGCCTGTGTGCTTTTGTCGAGCAGCCAAGGGCCAGTGCTGTGACTGTTAGAGTGGCAGCGCAAGGGCCCCGTGTCAGCAAATGCGAGGTTTGCTGCAGGCTGCCCGGTGTCCTCGGCCTTTGCTGAGCCGCATGCACAGCGCTTTGCACATTGGGAGGCCCTCCTGTTCCTCCCACTCTTGATTATTGCTAAATTGCCCAAAATACTTCTCTTTTGTTTGTCAGAAATTAGGCATCTCTGGTAAACAATAAATAGCAGGGAAAGGATGGGAGGATGCTCTCTGAAGTGCACCAGCGTAGCAGCCAATTCCTGGCTGCGCTGTTCAGAGCAAGCAAAGTGCTGGCCGGTGTGCGAACGCAGCAGCAAGCGCAGCCCTCGGGAGGCTGAGCTCCAACGTGCGCAGACACTTGTGGATGAGCAGGGGACGTGCGGGCCTAGGAGGCTGCTGCTGACACCGGGCTGCAGGGCCAGGCTCATGGCCACGGCAATTCCTGCTTCAGCGGTGCCTGCTGGGAATATAGCACACACCTATACTGCGTTTCTGTACGTCTAACAGACCTAGTGTAAAGGCATGGAAGAGCTCCCAGCTGCCACAACGTCCATCAGTGATCAGGAGCAATGCAGCCCTGGTGCTGAAGAGGGGACCAAGCTGAGGAGCAGCTCAGATGCGCCCATCTCTAGCTTCACCAGCCAGCCTGCTCCATGCTGGAGACGCTGTTGCTTTGCTAGAGTAATGCAGAGGAGCCAGAGTGTGGTGGAGTGTTTGGTGACGTGTGGGGACACCCAGCATGGGTTATAGAGCCTTAAGCTGGCTGTGATGCTGATGACGATCCACGGTCCTGGAATTAGGGATTCACATGAGCAACCTGGAGCCACGTGCTCTTCTGCATTACACCAGTTGTCAGCGGAAGGGAATCCACAAAAAGAAGCAGAGCTTCCAGCAGGACTTGAACGAAGCAGGTGCAGTCAATTGTCATATTATTGGGTGACAAGAAAACAAGCCCTTTTTTATGTGTCTGCCAAGATTCTTTAGTGGCTAGCTTGTCAGTTATGTAACCCCCCCTAGTTATGCTATTATCATGATTTACCAGTAGTATTTATGATGACAGACCATAGACAGTGTTTTGGCCCTCAGAAGCACTGAAAATCTGGGCTATGTCGCACTAAGCATTCTGCAAACCTGTGCAAAGGGCTCAGGCTCTTCCATGAACTCTGCTTGTGGCCATGCATTTGGCGTTTTAAGATTAGCCAAATTCTGAGATATGCAGTGATTAAAAAAAATATTTTTTTTTCTTTACCTTGCTTATCTTATAAGTAGCTCAATCAAAATACAAGTTTATTATATAGTAGATGTGATAGAGGACCAGCCATGCAAAAGGGCAAGGTCAAAGAGTGTTTGCTTACTGCATGCATTAAACACTTTGGAAATACCAGTAGCACGTGGTGCTTGTGCTGAAGTGAGCTTTGACTTTCTCAAGGCGTTCTGCACACTCAAGTAGTAATTCTGACTCTGCAGTAAGAGACTCCAGTATTGCTCCCTTCACAGATAGGAAAATGAAAACAGAAGGGGAAGGGATTCATATCTTGTCATTGGCAGATCTGGGATTGAATTCACTTGTCCTGATTTTTTGCTCTAAGCACTAGACTTGTTTTTCCTAAAGTATTATCTCAGCAGATCTTTAGCTGATGAACAGTGGGGCAGAAGCAAAATACAGCCTAATGAGGCCGATGTTCCTCTCAAAGTGGATTTCTACTGCTGAAACTCCAGTGGGTGCTTGAAATTACTACAGACTGACACTGCATCATTAAAGCTGGGAAGATGAAGACCTGTGTATTTGGGGCAGGAAGGAGGTCTCATGGACGAAACTCATGGACATTAAAGCCAGACGGTAACTGGAGAATTCCGATTACCGTTTCTGTTTATCTGTTCTTCACGATATAACTGAGTTTACTAAATGGCATTATTTTCCTTGTTTACTTGTTTTACAATTTTGTTTCCCCTTGTTTACTTGTTTTACAAAATTTAGTTTTGTACCTGGAAGCCCAAGCTAAAATGAGCTTCTGATTCATTAGGTGCTCTTAAAAAAAAAAAAAAGACTGAAAAGCAGGGCTGCGCGACACCCCAGAGCAGCAGACGAAGTAAACCCAGGCAGGAAGGAGGAAGAGACAAGGTGACTTGCGTCAAGGCGCTGAGAAATTGGATGGCGCAGCACGAAACAGAACGCAGATCTCCTGAATCCCAGGACGCTGTCCTCAGCCTGCCTGCAAACAGCTACAGCAGCAGGCGCTGTTTTTAGCACTGCCGATTCCAGGTTATGGAAAGGAGGCAAAAGCAACCAAAATGAGATCCTTCCCCAGACAGAGAGGAGCCGGGACGAAGTGCTTGGAGTGCCGCTCTGGGGGGGAACTGCTTTTTTAGCTCTCGTCATGCGATGCTGTCGCAGCAGCGACTTCCTCGGCGGGTCCTTCCCCGCTTCCTTGCGTCCCTCAGCACCGCTCCCCCGCGCTGCCCCTGGCCGATGTGTCCCAGACACCGCGTCCTCCCCGAGACGGAGCCCTGCACGCTCCCTTTGGACACCAGGGCTGTGATTACTGCTCCCTGAAGAACTGTAATAGCTATTTACTCACAGCGAGAAACTTGTTATTTTGGGGCAAAAGGGAGCTGTAATGTTTTTCCTGTTACAGCAGTTGGCAGCATTTCTCTATAGCCCAAACATTTCTTCCTTCAAATGGGACCTTTACTCGTTGCCGTAACTTTACTAGAGGGAGAGAAGTATATGAATAATTTTGGAATTCAACACGACATAATGAAAGTAAGATAGCGTTAAACCCTGGGAGACCAATAGTGATTGAATGAAAACAGCAGAATGGGGCCCGGAACCACGAGCCTGAGCTGAGAGGAGACTGGTAGCAGAGAAGAGCAGAGTATTGGTGTTATTTCATGTACGGTGATTTTCAGCACACAGGCTATATGGAACATATGCAATAAGGGCATCACTTGCAACTTTTTCTGGTTTCGTCCAGATATTTCTGCTTACGAAACTTAAATGATGGCACAGGGAAATGGGAACCAAATGAGTTAGCTGAGAGAGCCAAATTCAGAGCCCAAGTTATCGGAGCGAGCTGATCAAAGAAGATGTGAAGGTGGATTTGTGATATACAGGGTAAAGTCAAGTAGTGATGTGCCTTTCCTACAGAACTGAGTATATGCCATCTTATCAGCCATTCTTTTCCGTTCTCCCGTATGGGAGCGTAAACGTTTTGTCTCGAATCCTCCTTTTCTTCAAAGAGAGATTACTGAAAAGGCTGCTATGGGCTAACCTGGCAAACACTGTCCTGCCATCTTGCAACGGCCACACAAACCCGGTTCCCTTTCCATCAAGGCCTGAGCGCTGGGCACCCTTTGCCCGGGCCCCTGGTGTTTCACTGGACGCTCTCCAGCCAGGCAGGCACCTGCTGCAAACGGGCTCCCCGTCGCAGCCCTCAACAGCCACGAACAACACAGAAAACTGCTCCAGGACCCGTGGATCGAGTGACTTCGGCCACCATTTTGTTCCCAGGAGAAGGTGTTGCCCGCCTGGCCCTGCTGCCGGCCGGTACGGCCGGGCTCCAAACCACGGCTGTAGCTACAGCCGCGGCACGGCAGCTGTTAAATCCAGTGCGTGTGTTCCTCTCAACACATTTGCAAGCTACTAAGGAAGGCCGGTGGTAAAAT
Organism: Nothocercus julius; assembly: GCA_013398735.1. NCBI lineage: Eukaryota > Metazoa > Chordata > Aves > Tinamiformes > Tinamidae > Nothocercus > Nothocercus julius. The sequence goes on along the minus strand of VZSV01000171.1, from coordinate 294,074 downwards.
AGTAAACACCTTAGACCTAAATACCACAGGAAAACCCCTTGCTTGCATGTGTGCCATGTGTTTTCTTTGTGGCCCCGTTGCTTTAGCAGATGGCTGTGAAACCCCTTTTGTGCGTGTTCAAAGGCGCCGAGGAATGCTCACCTCCCACCCGCGCAGCCGCCCGCCCCCTCGCAGCGCCGCGCGGTGTGGCACGGTGCAGCATGGCATGGCGCGGTGCGGCACGGCATGGTGCGGCACGGCACGGCAT